>LCTX01000168.1:0-31233 GCA_002233555.1 Limonomyces culmigenus | reverse complement strand
GCGCGCCCCGAGAGTACCGCGGCGACGCGTGCGGTCGCGGCCGACGCCGCGCAGTCGCTCTCGGCTCCCGCGCGCCGGGCGATCGACGGCAAGATCGCGCTCGTCTTCACCCTCGTGCGCACCTCTTCGTCTGGCACGTCGATCACACGCTGACGGCCTCGCAGTTCAAGGCCTCCGTCTGGGGCTACGTGAACGAGCAGGCCGCGCAGGGCGAGGAGCCGGATGACGACGACGGCAACACGACGATCTCCTGAGGTGCTCCCGCTCCCGCCGGCCGCAATACGTCAGCGCGCAATTAGGCGTTCCGCCGATCAGCAATCTATCAACGGCCCTACTGCCGCCGGCTGGCGTTCGTTCGCACGGTATGACGCAGCAAACACAGCGTTATATACGGCGGACGGGCAAGCGACGAGTACAGCGAACGACATGTAATATAGTGCTAGCAACGGGCGGGTATCCAATCCTAGACCTGGGAATAGAGTGCAAAACGAGCGTCGGGGGGAAAGCCACAACAAAAAAAATCAGAGACACGCAAACTTGGACTTGCGCTTGGTGAGCTCGGCCATGCGCGCGTCGAGCTGCGCGCGCGTGCGCTCCTTGGCGCGCCGCTCGTCCTCGAGCTTGCTCTCGAGCGACTGCTTCTCCTCCGCGACCGACGCCCGCACGCTCTGCGCCTCCCGCCGGCTGTCCGTGAGCTCGCGCCGGAGCGCCTCAGCCTGCTCCTTGGCCGCGTCGCGCTCGCGCGCCGCGTCCGCCGCGGCAGACTTGAACTTCTTGACTGCGAGGTGGTGAGTGGAGGAGTCGGGCATGAACATGGAGACACTCACGCTCTTTCTCGCACTGTCCCAGCGACGACTCGAGCGTCGACACGAGGTCGATGTGCGCCTGCAGGTCGCGTTCGCAGTGCGCGAGCTGCTTGTTGAGCGTCTTGATCATCGTGTCCTGCTCGTCGAGCTGGCGCGCCTGCGCCGCCGCGACCGACGTCGCCGCGCTCTCCGCCTCGGACGCGCGGCTGAGCACGGACAGCGAGCCCGCCGAGCCGACGCTGCTCACCGACGCGTCCGGCACGTGGCCCCCTGGCACGGGCGGCGGCGGCATCGGCGCGCTCGGCGGCAGCTTGGGCGGCGGTAGGCTTGTCAGCCGCGAGCGCGAGACGGACGCGGTCGGGTGCTGCGCGGCCGCCTCGGGCGAGCCGCTCCGCGCGAGCCGCGCCTCGAGCTCGCGCACCGTGCCCTCGTGCTTGGCCTTGTCGTCCCGCGTGCGCTGCAGCTCCGCCTGCACGTCCGCGAGCACGCCCCGCTGCTTCTCCATCTCCGCCGCGAGCGCGTCCCGGTTCGAGGCGGCCGCCTGGAGCGCGGCCTGGGCGGCGCGCGTCGACTCGAGCTCGGCCTTGATCGCGTCGAGCTGGGCGTGGAGCGCGGTCGCGCCGCTCCGGGCGGTCGCCAGCTCAGCCGACACGCTCGCGACCAGCGCCGTCTTCTCGACCAGCGCCACCTCGTGTGCTGCGCGCGTCTCCCCAAGCGTGTACGCAAACTCGTCGGCCGCACCCTGGCGCGACGCGAGGTCCGCGGCGAGGCCGTCGTACGCCGCGTGCAGGTCCGCGAGCTCGCGCGCCCGCGTGTCGGCCTGAGCCTTGAACGACGCCGACTCGGCGACGACGGCGTCGAACCCGCGCTGGAGCTCGTCGCGCTCGGTTGCGTGCTGCCCCACGAGCGCCGTCTGCGCCGCGAGCTGCTGCGCGAGGTCGCCCTGCGCGCTCTGCGTGGACGCGTGCTCCGCGAGCTGCGCCCGCGTCGCCGCCATCTCCTGCATGAGCGTGTCGCGGTCCGCGCGGAGGGCGTCGCGTTCGGCGAGATGCTGCGCGCTCGTCGCTTTGAACGTCGCGAGCTCGCCCGCGACCAGGTCGTGGCTCTTCCGCAGCGTCTCGCGCTCCTGCGCATGCTGGACCTCCATCTCCGACAGAAGGCGCTGGAGGCGGTCCTGCTCGGCGCCCGCGTGCGTCTCGGCCTGCTCGCGCGAGGTGGTGACCGCGTGGTGGTGCTCCTCCTGCGCGGCAAGGATGCGGGCGTTAGCTTCGGCAAGAGCTTGCTGGTGCTCCATACGGAGCTGGGCCATCTCCGCATGCGCCTCTTGCAGGGCCTGCTCCGTGGTGTCCGACCGGCCAGTGGCGGCCTGTAGTGCCTCGGCGTGAGCGCTCTTCAGTGCGGCGATCTCCTCCTCGTGGCCCTGCTCAATCTCCTGGAGGACCGTAGCCTGCTGCTCCTGCACGGTACGGACGGTGTGTTCCGCCTCCTGACGGGCACGGGCAAGCGAGGCATCTGCCTCCTGCTGAGCGCTGGCGTGCACGGCCTTGGCAGCCTCGAGCTGCTTGGCGGACTCGGCTTGTGTCTTGGAGAGTGTCGCGGCGTGGTCGGCTTGCAGCCTGGAGAACGCGGCCTCGTGGTCCTCCGTGCGCGCCGCGAGCGCCTGCGAATAGTCCGCCTGCGCGCGCTGCAAGTCCTCCTTGAACGCGGCCTCCTTGAGCGCGAGCGCGTGCGCGTGCTCCTCCTGCACACCCGCAAGCATGGAGAGGTGCCCGGACTGGCTCTCCGTGAGCGACGCCTCGCGCGTCATGTTCGCGACCCGGAGCGCGCTCGAGTGCTCGTCGCTCACGCGCGCGAGTTGCGCCGCCGCCTCCGCCGCCTGCTTCTCGAGCGCCGCCGTCTGCGCCTCGCGCACACGCGTGAGCGCGTTGTAGTACTCCTCCTCGGTCCGCGTGACCGTCGCCTGCGCCTCCTCGTCCCGGCGCTTGAGCTCGGCCTCGTGGGCGGTTTGCGCCTGCGTCAGCGCGGCGTGGTGTTCCGAATGTGCCGTTGCCAACAGCTCGTCGACGTGTGCGCTCTGCTGTCGCCGCGCCTCTTCGTGCTCCGCCTTGAGGGCACCGACAGCATGCTCGTGCTCAGCCCGGGCGGCCTCGAGAGCGGTTGCGGCCGTGGCAAGCTTGGATTGCGTATCGGCGAGGGTAACCTCGTGCTCAGCCTTGAGATTGGCGATAATAGCGTCGACCTCGGTCTCCTTGGCTTGGAGGGCACGTTCGTGGCTCTCTTGCAGCTCCGCAACAGCCTTGTTGTGCTCCGCATTGGCGGTCTCGAGCGCCCGCATGACGTCGAGCTCGCGTGTCTCAACGGCCTCGAGCTGGGAAAGACGGTCCAGGTGCTCCTTGCGCATGCTCTCGAGCTCGGAGGACATGTTGATGGCCTGCTCCACGTTCAGCACCAGTTGAAAAGGCACGCCAACACCACTCTTACCTGATCGCGGGACAGCGTCGTGAGCTCGTCGTGCTGCCGGCGCAGCTGCGTAAGCTGGGTCGTGAGGTCATCGACGACCTCGCGGTGTGCCGACTCCTTCTGCGCCATCGAGCTATAGCAGTTTAGCACGTCAGCACCATTGACTATAGCCGAAGGATAGCCACAAACCGCATGAGCTCATTCAACCGGTCGAGGTTCTCGTCGGCTTCTGAGACCGAGTCGAGAGTCGACGACGCATCCGTGTCCGTGTGACCGTTGGTGAGCCCTTTCCGGATCTCGCCGAACTGGCGGAGCGTGTTCGGGGTCAGGCGCTCGCTCGCAGACGGAGGTGGCTCCAGGCGGGGGCTAGTGAAGCCATAGGACTCGGGCGACCCAGGAAGCTCCGGCGTGAGGAGTGGGGCAGCCACCGGCTGCGCACGCAGCGTCGTCTCGAGTGCTGTAATCTCCGTTTCGCGCTCCTTGAGGACCTCCTGCAGCCGCATGATCTCCTCCTTCATGCTCGCCATCGAGCGTTGGTCCGACGCCGAGGGCAGCGAGATCGAGAGCGCGGGCGGGCGCACCGCGCGCGGCGACGCCGACAGCGGGCTGCTAGCGCCCGCGCTCGAGAACGACGTCTTGCGCCCATGCGCCGAGGAGAGCTCCTGCGAGAGCGAGAGCGACTGCGAGAGCGACCTCGAGTGGAGCGACTCGGTCGAGGCCGCGTGCCGGAAAAAAAGCCGGCGGTTCGGGCTGTCCGTGCCCGTGCCGAGCCGGCGGCGTGCTTGCTGCACCGCATGGACCTCGGCCCGGTCCGGGCTCATGCTCCCACTCTCGGAAGACACCTCACTGTTCAGTTTGAGCTCCTGGATCTGCGCGGCGAGGTCGGAGATCTCGCGGAGAGCGTCGCGGTACTTGGCGGACACGGACGAGAGGTCGGCGAGGGTCGCGGCGTGGGTCTCCTGCAGGGACGCGAGTTGCAAGTCCATGCCGGTACTGATGATCGGGTGTTGCTTCTGCACTGGTGTAGCAGGCTCAGAGCCGGGACTGGCTTCGGCGTGCCCGTTGACGGGAGCGAGCTTCGGCGACGCGGGGGGTGTCTCCAGCGCCTTCTTCTCCTGCTCCACGCCGTTGACGATAGCGCCGAGGCGTGCACGCTGATCGCCGGCATCGGCACGCACGCGCTCCCACTCCTGCAAGCGCTGCTCCAGCTCCTGAACGCGCTTCTCGCGCTGCTCAAGGTCGCCACGCCACGCCTCGCCATCCTTCGTGAGAGCGTCTAGCCGGTCCTGCAGGCCCTCCGCATCCGCACGGCGCCGCTCGACGTCCTGCTCTAGTCGCTCCACAGTTTGCCGAAGGGTGAGGACAGACTCGTCCGCCCGTCCGAGCCTAGCTTCGAGCTCAGCGATGTACTGTGTCGAGTGGGACTCGGTCTCCTTCACGCGGACGAGCTCGCGCCTTAGGTCGGTAATCGAGCCGCTCGACGTCACAGAGGTCTCGTCATACGTCTTGATCTTCTCCTCCAGGTCGTGGACGTATGCCTATCGGAGGTGTTAGAGCCACGAGCTTCATTTGAGACAGTGTAACCTACCTCAGTTGACGCCTCACGCTCGGACAGCTTGGCGACGCGAGTCTTCAGCTCCTCGATGTAAAGCTCCGAGCTGGCATGGCGCTCTTGCATCTGCGTGAGCTCGTTCTCGTTCTCCTCGAGCAAGTCGTTCGTGTGACGGAGTGCGGCCCGGTTCAAGCTCAGCTCGGCCTCCATCGCTTCGATCGTCTTCTCGTACTCCTCGATAACGGGGCCCACCAGCTCCTCATAGCGTGCCGTGCCATTGGTTGCTGGCTCAGCGGGCCGCTCGGCGAGCTCACGGCGGAGACGCGTGAGCTCCTCCGTCCGTTGCGTGTACTTGCCTCGCAGGTCCTCGTACGTGCTCTGGAGCTCGACGAGCTGCTCACGCACCCGACGGCTCGCACCCTCGGGCGCCGATGCCGCAGTCTCGAGCGAGCCATTCGCAGCAAGGATGGCACCGCCGGCGCTCCCGCCGTCCTTGAGCGCCTTGAGCTCGCGCCGGAGGCGGGTGACTGCGGCCTGGAGCCACTCGACGTCGTCCCAGCCCTCGTCACGCTCGGCGACGACCGCGCGGTTCTTGATGTTCCGCGCACGGTTCGCGTACTTGAGCGTGTTCACCGTCTCTGCCGCGTTCCACTCCGCCGGGGACACGCATGCAATCATGAGCGTGTGAGCGTTCCCGCCGAGCGAGTCTTGCAGCAGCCGCGTCAGCTTCGAGTCGCGGTACGGCACGTGTGTCGAGCCCTTGGAGCGGGCGGGGTCGCCTAGGGCAGAGATGACATTGCCGAGTGCGAGCAGACCGCTGTTGATGGAGATACCCTCTTTTACACGCTCGCCTTGGGCAGCTGTTCGCTTGAGCTGTAGAGGATTGTGAGCGCCAAAGTGATGTTGATGCTGACTTTGTACGAACACGTTCGGAACCGGCAAGGTCCACAAAGTGGAACTTGGAGACGATAGTCGTCCACTCGCCCTCGCCGCCACCACTCTGCTCTTCCGAGCGGCCACCCATAGCGTTGACGCCGAGTGCACTGGCAGGACGCAGACCTGGGCCATGGCTAACGCTAGGTGTCCCAGGCCGAGACGACATCGGCATGGATAGGCGGGAAGATGCGCCAGGGAGCATAGAACCAGGTCGACCGAGCTTGGATGGTGAACGGCCGGGAGGCATCGGAGAGCCGGAGCGAGGCGGCGGGCCTGATCCAGTGAACTTGCGTTGTGTGAGAGTGATGGAGAAGATGGCATGGGAACGCGAAGACTGAGCATTCATGTCCGTTTCGTTTGTCCGTCGGATAGCTGTTCCCTGCCGGATGAGGCTGGCAGACATAATCGTGAGCGTGTAGCAGTTTTCTATGTCAAAATAGACTCTTACCCCATGACTTCCGCAGGGCTTCGGACAGGGACTTCGCGAAGGCCGCCCATAATGATGTGCCCATCCTTGTCCTCACGGATTTGAACCTCCTTGCGGGCGGGAGACTCGTCCAAAAGGTCGATGACGTCCTCGTTGTAGAGCTCGAGGAAGGAGCCCTTAAAGGAGTACGTCCACGTGCCGGCGCGCTCGTCCCGGACTTGGTTGGCGCGGGCAAAGAGGGTGGCAACGGAGCGAGGGATGATACCCATGCCGTTACCAGCATCATCTGGGTCGGCGTCGAGGTCGATGCCGGTCATGGTGAACGTCTTGCCGGACGATGTCTGGCCGTAGGCAAGCATAGTGCAGTTGAACCCATCGAGGAAGCGGCCGATGAGCGGCTGCGCCGTCGCGACAAACACATCATGCTGCGTCGAGTCGGCGGGGAGGACGTGGTCGAACGCGAAAGTCTGCTTCTTGCCGACGCCCGGGCCGGGGGACATGGGCCCGCCCGCGCCCGCCGTCGAGGCGGAGACAGCGTCCATGACGACGGCATTCGCGCCGAGCGGGTGGACGACCGCGCGCTGGAAGCGGCTCGGGATCGAGTTTGTGTCCTGCGTCGTCGTCGGCCGGATGCGCACCGCTGTGAAGGAGGACCCGGGCTCAGTTCGCGCGAAGGGGCAACGGATATATGCGCCGGACTGTCACGCACCGACTTGGACGGAGGTAGTCGCTGAGGAGGACGCCGGCGCCATGACGGAGGGGCGCGGAGGGGCGGCGGCGGGTAACGGCAGCGGCGGCGACGGCAGAACCCTTTGGTCGCCGTGACTGTCGATGGCGAAGCCTAGCAAAGCGCGAAAGGCCTGGAAGCGAAACACGTGCCGCTCCTAGCTTCACTGCTCACTACTTGACTCTCGCCTCCACCATGAAGAAGAAGGTCGACACTATGTTTCGCTGTACTGCGACGCTCATTGCTGACATAGTACACAGGTGTTGCTCATGGGAGCATCGGGGTCGGGCAAGACCTCGATGCGCTCGCTCATCTTGTGAGCTCAAAGTCTGAACTGTCTGCAGCTCGACATTCATCTCTCCTCAGCTCGAACAACCCAGCATCGTTAACTGCACGGCTCGGTGTCACCATCGACGTCGAGCAGAACCACGTCCGCTTCCTCGGCGACCTGATCCTCAACCTCTGGGACTGCGGCGGCCAGGACAGCTTCATGAGCACGTACCTCACCACGCAGCAGCAGACCATCTTCTCCTCCGTCGGCGTCCTCATCTACGTCTTCGAGGTCAAGGCGCGCGACCCGGCCTCGGACGCGGACTACTTCCGGCGCATCCTCGGCGCGCTCCGGCGCTTCAGCCCGGGCGCGGACGTCTTCCTCCTCGTGCACAAGATGGATCTGGCGGGCGCGGGGCGCGACCGCGCGCAGGTGCTCGAGCGCAAGCGCACCGAGCTCGTCAAGGACGCCGGCGCCGTCGCGCCGGGCATGCACGTCCACGTCTTCGGCACGAGTATCTACGACGAGTCGCTCTACCGGGTGCGCCGCCCTGCCCGCCGCGCGCCCCTCCCGCGTTGGTTGAGCGCGCAGCACTAGGCCTGGTCCCGCGTCGTGCACACGCTCATCCCGAACGCGGCGACGCTCTCGCGCCACCTCACCACGTTCGCGCAGGCGTGCGCCGCGACGGAGGTCGTCCTCTTCGAGCGCACGACCTTCCTCGTCATCGCGACCTCGGAAATCGCTCCGCCGACCGCGCCGGGTCCGCTCACGCCTGCGGCAGAGCTGCCCTCGCCCTCGCATGCAACGCCGTCCTCGCTCGCGTCGACGTCTGCGTCCGGCTCAGACGCGCCAGAGGGTCCAGCCGAGCTGCATGGGCTCGAGCCGACGCGCTACGAGCGGACGTCTGAGCTCATCAAGGCGTTCAAGCACTCGTGCGCCCGCATGCGCTCCGAGTTCCACGCACTCGAATTCGAGTTCCCCGAGTTCACGGCCGTGCTCGACGAGATGACGAAGAACATGTACGTGCTCGTCATCGTGCACGACCCGCACATCGGTGAGCCTCCTTCCTCGCTTTTCACGAAGATGTCCCTTCTCACTCTTGGTCCACAGAGACTGCCGCCATTCGCATCAACATCGAGCTTGCACGACGCAAGTTCGAGGAGCTCCAGAGCGACTCCACCGTTGGATAGTAGTACACTCTTTCGCATTTCGCCTTATCTACGCAAACTTGCCCTGCTCCCACCGCCTCGCATGCAGTGCCATCTCGACCGCCGCGTTGCCCCAGTCTTCGCCGTGGTTGTGCCCCTTCTTCTCGCCCGCACCGAGCCCCGCGCGCTCGAGCGCCTGGTCGTCGCTGAGCACGGTGAGCACGCCAAACACGACGGGCACGCCCGCGTCGAGCTGGATGCGCATGAGCGCGTGCGAGACGCTGTCGCAGATGTACTCGAAGTGCATCGTTGAGCCCTTGATGAGCACGCCGATCGCGATCACCGCGTCGACTGGCTCCTTCGGCATGCTGACGGTGACGGGTGCAGGCGTCGCCGAGCGCGAGGGGCCCAGCGGCGACGAGAGACCCAGCCCGGACAGGCCGCCCAGGAGATCGGAGGCAGTTGCCCCGGCCTGGGTGCGCGAGCCGGAGATCACCCTGCACACCTAGCGCCGTCAGTGGTGATTTGAGCATGCCGGTGGAGATACACGCACTTCTGGCACGCGAACGGGAGCTCAAAGCTGCCGGGCACGCTCTCGATGATGATGTTGCTGCGTTTGACGCCGGCGGCCTCGAGCTTGGCTAGCGCGCCCTGCACGAGCGCGTCGATCACGACCTTGTTCCACCGAGCGTGCACGATCGCAATGCGCAGGCCCGAGCCGTCGAGCTGGCCAATGCTGGTGTCAACGCCTTTGATCGTCGTGGCCATTCTGGAATCTCGTGTGGTGGGAAAGAGGGACTCAGGGAGATGACAATGTTGGTGGTACGCGGGTCCTGACTCTTGGGCTGAAGAATCCGAAGATGATGAGAACAGTCGATCGGATCACATGACCAAGCACCCTCTTCTTTCTGCACGTCAACATCGACATTGTATGAGACTTGATCTCTCTCTGAGCGCATTTTGAAGATCATGACGGGCACCTGGCGCAACAGCAAAACCAAAACGATCACATGCCTCCCCGACGACGTACTCTTCCTCATATTCAAGCAGGGTCCTATTCCGCGCGCGGACCAGGAGTGGGACATCTCAAGCGGCATCGTTGTTCATTTAGCTTTTTCGCAAGTTTGCCGCCGCTGGAGAACAGTCGCCCTTGCGTCCCCGTCACTCTGGGCGAGTATACGCCTGGATGAACATGGACTGACACGAATCGCCAGCGAAAGAGTCGGCACGACACCAATTCATCTCGCCTGGGGGAGTGCAAAGCCAGTGTCTGAGCATGTCCTCCAGCTCGCGCGCGAGCGGTTGGATGCCTGTCCGCAGGTTGCGTCTATCGGCATGGTGCTGACCACCAGGTTCGTGAACGACGGCGACGAACCGGATCCGGAGGAAGACGATCTCTTCCCAGGCATGTTGGAGCTCTTCGAACTGTGCATGCGGAAGGCGAAGGGCGTCCGCGATCTCGCGATCGTCATCGTGGCCTGTAACCGGGGGTGCCTTCCGCCGACCATGGACGTGTCCGCGATACGTGATATGTCGCTCATGGGATGCACGGTCAAACCAAGCTGCTACTTCACAAATCTCACAATCGCTCATTTCCTATCGTTCGATCCGACTCCCAGAATAAGGACCAACGAGCTGCTTGAGTTCGTCAAAATGGCCCCTCGGTTATCTCAACTCGAAGTACGATGCATAGTTGACGACAGGAACCCGCAAAACATAGGCGACGACTTGAAGGGTTATGGCCAGTACTCTGTATGTGCTCCTGCCCTCACATCTCTCACCGTCACCGAGGACTTGGACAGGACCATAGATCTGCTGTCACGTCTTGAAATGCCTGTGCTCCGTACACTCGAGCTATGCGACGATTATCATGACCGTCATCCTGACCATTACTCCACGGGTATCGACCAGCTACAAGACCTTCTCCGTATGTTGTGGTCACACACAAGCATTCGGCAATGGGGTCCGCTTCGCGTGGCTAGGCTTGCGATGTTGACGGACCAAGACAGACTGAGTCTCAAGCGAGAGACAAAGCAAGGCCACACAATCAATGTCGCGGTCAAGATGCTGGTGAGCGATTATATGGGCACGCTTGCACAGAACAGTGTAAGCGAAGACCTTTTCCATCTTGCGACGGCCATCATATTTCACCTAAACATGGGACCGCTGGGGCATTGCGAACTAGATCCCGCAGATCTTAAGCTCATGCTTAAGAGTCTTCCGCTCTTGGAAGTCGTGGTACTATACGGGGACGCGACCTCGGCAATCTTCCCCGCGCTAGACGAAGAGAGGATGGCTTGTCCTTTGCTGGCCAAAATTTACCTCTGCAACATGAACCTCGAGGACAGGCTCGTCCACTTGACTTCCTATACCCAAACGCGGATGCAAGACGGCGGTCCGCTGCAGGGGATACAGGTTACCAATTGTTCTTTGCACGGTACCAAGATTATAGAACGTGCAGACGTCCGCCATGTGCTGTTCGCTGAGGTGATTTTAGTCAAATGAAAAAAGGAAGGAAGGAAGGAAGTTTGTTCTCGAAGCGTATGGGCAGGACAACAAGTGATGCGAGGAAGGGGATGAAGCCAGCGAGAGCGAGGGCGGGGATGCAGGGCGGAGCGGACGAAATGTAGTACCAAGTGGTTATTGATGCGCTATCGATATCGCTGGGTACCATCAATATGACCGAACTTATATGGTTACTGTATAGTGCTCTACTGTCTGCTTTACGTTCACTTCCTGGTAGCACCATACCATGCCAACCCTGCAAGTGCTCCACCACCAATGGGCAAGAACGGCGGAACATCGAAGCTATGGCTCGCAACGAAAGCGCTGGCTGACACTACGGCCCAGAAGGGATCCGATGTGAGGGAAGCAGATGTTGAGTCACCGTCTGGACCTCCAGCGGGCGTATAGATGTAGCCAACAAGAAAGAGCGCGTATACCGCGGTGTATACGAGACCCGCAGCAGCCGCGTTGAGTCCACGGAGAATGCTGCGCGCCCATTTGTACTGGCGCCATTTCTTGTAGATCGGAAGCAATGCGAGCTTGAGACAGATGCCAGGGGAGAAGATGCCAACGTATCCGAGGAGTGCGCCGAGTGCAGGATTGTTCGGCAGAGTCAGAACACCGAGGAATGTGGCATAGTTGAAGTTAGGGCCTGGCATCGCGTTTAGAATCGCGAAACCGAGCAAGAAATCGCGGGATGAAACCCAGCCGTTGTCAACGGTGTAGCCTCGCAGAAGAGGAATCACGACCGGACCGCCCTGATCAATGGTCAACAGGACGTCGTTTGAAAAATGGAAGTCTGACGTACGCCAAAGATGATGACGCCTGCAATCAGCATGTTTGCAAAGAAGTCAAGACCGCGAGGTGGGGACGATAAGCGAGCGCGCAGTACCACCACTGTAATCACAACAACAATGATGGAGATACCCACAGCAATAGCAGTCGCTGAGTTTGGGGTCATGATAGGTGACGGATCCTCGCTGGGGGATTCGTCTACGATGGACCTAGGGCGACGCTGACGAAGGCCGGAGGAGGCGCCGACGCTGTGAATTGGTTCAATTGGCACGGCCTCTAATGGATTCAAATCTAAAGCATCTGAATCATCCTTCGTATTCCGTGTCTCCAGCTCTATGGGCGAGGAGGTAGGCAAGACTTGAGCGGAGGTTGGAGCAGTCTCGTCACGGCGGCTATCCGGTATCATTCCAGGCTTGGCCAGCGCTATGATAGAGCTTCGATAGTCGTAAATAAGAGTAAGAATACCACCTGCGGATACAAGAATGGGGTATATCTGCGCGAGTGATCAGTACGCGACCTCGTGATTGATGGCGCAAGTGACTGACCCATGGTGCATGATAACAGATACCGACACTCGCTGACCCAAGGACAATCAGCCGAGTTAGAGGATCTGTGACTGCACCCTTGCTGAGTTGAAAGGCAGCAACAGCGATGAGCCCGACGGCCGCCGCGTTCAAGCCCGTCAACAGTGCGTAAACGATCGGGGACAGTGCGTTGGGAATTGAGCGCACGCCAAGGCCAAGGCCCGTCATGGCCAGGGCTCCAGGAAGGGACCATAGAGCAAACGCCAAAAGTCCGGCTAGGGTCCCACCTCGCGCAACGGCGATCGAGAACGCGAGCTGAGTACTCCCCGGCCCAGGTAGAGCATTCCCCAACGAGAATAGGTCTTGGAAGGTAGTAGAATCAAGCCATTTCCCGACGAACCGCTTGCGCAAGATCACTACGTGTACTCCCGGACCACCAAAAGATATGAAGCCTAGGGTGTAGTATGCCCGGAAGACCTCGGCGAGGCGGACTGAGAGCGGCCGGTAGGAAAGAGTGGAAGGCATCGATGCTCCGTGTACACGATTATGTGTGATACTCAATCTAGCTGTGACACGGAGGCCCTTCAATGCCGTGGATGCGAGTGCTGAGGCCTGAGGCCTGGATATGTATCGCGCCCTCGGCGTTGAATGACGAACGTTCAGCTGGAAGCAGCGCAGCGTGTGGCTGTGCCCTTTTTGCGGCTCTTCCTCGACCTCTCACTCAACCATGGCTGCGGCCGACGTTACCAATGAGAATCTGGCTGGTGGGCTATTCGAACATCGTGCATGAATGTTGACTTATGTAATCTTTGCAGCGACATATTCGTTCATCTACTCGTTCTTGTCCAAGCATGCACACACGAAAGCCGCGGCCGCTGTGAAGAAAGCGGCCAAAGAGGTTGTGGAGCTGGACGAACCTGTACTTGAGGGACCAGCACTCGACGAGATCATCGGCGAATGGAAGGACCAGAAAATTGCTGCTGCTATTGCGGCGGCTGCGACTACAGTCCCGACTGTCGCAGGGGTCTCGTCCGCCAGTTCAGGTACGTACCACTATCCAACACCGGCACTTGAAACGATGCTTATCATGCCATAATGATCACACAGATTCCTCTTCTGACTCGGACTCGGATTCGGATTCGGACTCAGACTCAGACTCGGATTCCTCCTCTTCCTCCTCCTCCTCCTCGTCGGAGTCTGATACGGCCGCAGTCGTCCAACCAGTGAAGGAAGCAAGCAATGGTATCAAGAAGCAAAAGACTAAAGCAAAGAGCCCAAGTCCCTCGTCCTCGTCTTCTTCCGACTCGTCTGACTCTGACTCCGATGCTCCTGCAACTACTCCATCCACCTCTACCAAGACCGGGAAGTCTAAGAAGGCAGCCACACCACCCTCATCAGACTCGGAATCCGAAGCAGCGCTAGCTGTTACCACTGCTGTCTCTAAGAAAAAGAAGAAGGCCAGTACTCCGCCCGTCACGGCTGCTGAAGTGTCCGGCATCATCGAAGTTGTCACAACCAAGAAACGACGCGTCTCACCTTCGGGAGCGGCGGTGATTACGGAGACTGCTACAGTTGTTCGGGAGGAGAGCGGGGGCAAGGCCGCACGCAAGACGAACGTGCCGTTTCAACGAGTCAAGGATACGAACATCGTCTTCAAAAACGAGCGACTACAAGACATGCGGTACGATGTCAAGGTATGCCTCCAAGCATGAACACTGTCGTTATCGAGCTGATGTATGGCGAAGGGAGGCACAGAAAACGACTACGGCGCCAAAGCCAGTGCGGACCTCATTGTCACCCGCGGCGCAGGCTTCCGGAAGGAGAAAAACAAGAAGAAGAAGGGGAGCTATCGTGGAGGTGAAATCACGGTCAGTCTATTTGGTTTCTTCGTTTTACTGGTAGAGTGCCTGAATTTGCCATCTCCTCTAGATGCAGAGCCACAGCATCAAGTTCACTGACTAAGCTCGAGTGCCTGTGCTCGTCGTTATCTACTTTTCTTCTCTCATCAGAGCTCTGTATTCGTTAGGTGCATAGGTGTATTAACCGCGTGTCTCTCTCGTTTGCGTTGCGCGTGAGTAGCATCGAAGCGGTGAGAGTGCCATCAGCACGTCATGACTTGCCATGCTTCCACCTTCTGGCCTCTCTCTCCATCGCGCACGACACAGTCTAGCACTGCGCTTGATCTCTTGATATGAAGCTCGTCGACAAGATCGCTGGACAGGACGGCCGTCCGTTCTACACTTTCGAGTTCTTCCCGCCGCGAACGGAGCAGGTGCCACCGGCTATGGTCGTGCGTCAAGCTCGGTGCTCAGTCGCACACTCTTAGGGCCTCGAAAACCTCGTATCACGTATATCGCGCTTGTCGCAGCTGAATCCGACTGCCGTGAGCATCACATGGGGCGCAGGCGGATCAACCAGAGAGCGTAGCCTGGAGCTCGCGGCAATGACTCAGGAAGTTTATGGTCTCGACACAGTCCTGCACCTGACATGCACGAACCTTGAAACTGGAACTGTAGATGAAGTGCTAAGGGTGCGTACCTTCTTGCCTACTCAAGTCATAACATTCACGAATCAGCCAAGATCGCGAAAGAGAAGGGGATCCAGAATATCTTAGCGCTACGCGGAGGTGGGCTTTCCCTGGGACCCGTAGAGTGCTACCACTCATCAAGCCAATTAGATCCACCCAGAGGCCAAGAATATTGGTTTCCGACTGACCCTCGTTTCGTACACGGTATCGACCTTGTGAAGCACATTCGTTCGTCGCCAGAATTCTCATCTCACTTTTGCATCGGCGTCGCCGGTATGTCCACTGGGCTTCATCCTCTTAGCATGTGGCTTACGTTTTCGCACAGCCTATCCCGACGGACATCCAGATAAAGAGGATGCCATTGAAGAAGAACTACAGCGCTTGAAAGATAAAGTGGACGCTGGAGCGGATTTCATCGTGACCCAGTTGTTTTACGACGTCGACCGCTTTCTTTCATGGCAACAGGCAGCAAGAGCTCGAGGTTTGCATGTGCTTACTTTTGATGGTGCTAGGTGTTGACTTTGATCCAGGCATCACCGTGCCCATTATTCCAGGCGTCATGCCTCTTCAGACGTACGCGTCCTTTCAACGGCTAACAAAGTTGTGCGGTACTAGCATACCGCCGGCACTCGATGCTGCTCTCAAGGACATATGCGTACGTGGAGGGTTGTCATGTCCGTCATCGTATTTTGATTCTCATGTGTGTCAGATAGCATGACGACCAGATGGTCAAAGACTTTGGCACAAGCTACGCCATCGCAATGATACGTAGGCTAGCTGCTGAAGGATCCGTGCCTGGCGTTCATTTCTGTACGCTAAATCTCGAGAAGAGTGTACAACGCGTCCTGGAGGGTCTCGGCTGGACTCAGTCAAGAGCTTCTCACCACAACATGCTCATTGCCGTGAGATGATATGTTCAGCTTTAATATCTGGCCCTCACGGTATACTCTTTTAACAGGATGCAGTTGTGGGTTCAACACCTCAAGACCCAGAATACATGATCACGGCCAGTGGCGCTACTGATGAGATCACTCACGGGATGGTGCCCGTGGTGACCATGGATCACGAGGGAGGCAAAGGCGAAATCAATGCTGCAGCCACCTGGGACGATTTCCCCAACGGCCGGTTCGGCGACTTCAAGTCTCCTGCCTATGGTGAGGTGAATCAATGGGGCGGTTCCACCCTGTCGGTATGTATGTGCCCTCTAATCTCATGGATCAGACACTCATGATCTTGACTAGTCGCTACCAACGTATTGGGGCAGGCCAAAGTCCAGTGCAGACCTCACCACACTTTTCTTGCAATATCTGCACGCCGAACTGCCAACAACCCCGTTCTCTCCCGGACCGCTGTCACCAGAGTCTCTCACAATTCTACCACAGCTCGAACGCCTCACACGCCAAGGGTTGTGGACAGTCGGTTCGCAGCCCGCAATCGACAGCGCACTGTCAACAGACGAGACAGTTGGCTGGGGACCGCCTGGCGGTTACGTCTTCCAGAAGGCATTTGTCGAGTTCTTTGCGGGTGAGGCAGATGTGCAGCGGATAGAGAAAGCAGTGGCGCAAGCCGGTGTGTGGGTGCACTACTTTGCCGCCAACGTTCAGGTGGGAATGGCAGCGGTCTCTTACTTGTGAAGGCGAGTACTGAACGGTTGATATAGGGAGAGTGTAGGAGCAACGTACCAGAGGGCGGCAAGAACGCGGTGACTTGGGGCGTCTTTCCCGGTCAAGAGATTGCAAACTCGACCATCATTGAGCGAGAGTCATTTCTATCATGGAAGGTATTATGACTTGTGATGATCTCGCTATCCCTACACATCACTGATTTACCTTTTCAGGACGAAGCGTTCACGACTTGGCAGGATTGGGCCTCGTACTACGAACCTGGCTCACCTGAGCGTGTGCTTCTGGACGATGTGTATGCCAAGCATTGGCTGGTGAGCGTCGTTCATCACAACTACCGAGAGCCAGATGCATTGTGGGCATTCTTGGATGTGAATAAGTAGTTGTAGGTGTGGAGGATCTCCGATGCGCGGCGGAGGGCCGTGTACGAGCCATTTTCTTGTTTTCCTATGCATGGATCATGGTTCTGTGAACGGAAAGAAAAGCAGACAGAGTGATGCGTGTGATGGGATGTATGCGAACAACACACTATTATTCATACAGCACTATAGCCTCCATCAACGAGCAGATCAGCGCCGGTCATGAAGCGGGACGCATCAGACGCCAAAAACACGATCGGACCAGCCAACTCCTCCGGATCGCCCATGCGGCCAACAGGGGTCAACCCTTCCCACGTTGTCTGAATAGAACACGAGGATCAGAACGCGCAGTCGACCCACAATGCTGCACCCTTACCTTCAGTGTCTGATCCTCGGCGTTGGCGAGGATCGTGCGGGTGAGCTTTGTGAGCATGTAGCCCGGGCTGAGCGAGTTGACGCGGATGCCCGTCTTCGCCCACTCGACCGCGAGGCTCGTGGCCATGTGCTTGACGGCAGCCTTGGACGCGTTGTACGCGAATTGACGCTGCGGGATGTTCACGATCCCCGCGCTCATGCTCGCGACCATGATGATGCTGCCGGCGCCGCGCGGCTCCATGAGCTTGAACGCCTCGCGCGCGGTGAAGAGCGCGCCGTGGACGTTGATGTTGTACAGCCGCTCCATCTGCGCGGCTGGGTAGTCGACCGCGTCGTAGTTGTGTACGATGCCCGCGGACGCGACGGCCACATCGATCCGCCCGAAGTGCGAGTGGATGGTATGGAAGAGCTGTTTGACAGAGTCCTCGACGGATACGTCGCAGGCCACGCCGATGATGGTGAGATCGGACGGGCTCAGCGTACCGTTCGCTGTAGGGAAGGGTAAGAGGGAATGGGCGGAAAAACGACGGATCACGGACCACAGGTGGCATCGACGAGGTCTTTGGCCGCTGCATCTGCCTCTTCCTGCTTGAGGTCGGCGATGACGAGCTGCGTGCAGCCCCTGCGCCATACGTCTCAGTGACCGTCATCCGGCTGAGCGATTGCAGACGCACGAGTCTACGAAAGCTCGGCAGAACTCGTAGCCCAGGCCGCGGGCCGCGCCAGTGACCATGCATACCTAGCCGGCATGCATTCAGGCAACCATATCCTCTGCCCCGCCCGATCGCGTGCGCACCTTGCCCTCGAGCGAGAACTCGCGGAGCGTCTTCGGCTGCTTCTGGGCCACCGCCTTCTGTGTTGAGGTGACAGCGTCCATCGTGGCTATCTAACGTGTGCGGTACTTAGGATGGGGAGAGCTGGAGGAGTGTCTGCTAATCCTGCGAAGATCTCATTACGTCGACGTGGATATCATGGGACAAGTGGTGATGGAGAAGCCTCTTGCTTCAAGTGGCTGAGGTAGATCGCGTGCACGTCGATCATCAACTCGGACATTCGCATATCTCTGTGGATCCCATGCCGGACTGTGTATTCAAATCGTGACACCAAGGATACGAGGTTTCGACGAACTGAGAAGAGCAGTGACGCGCTTTGCTGCAGCTGCTTGTCTTCCTCCCACGTGCACATGCTCGAGCTTACCCTCTTCCAACGAATTTCGGTCTTTGTCTGCAGCTGTTTGAGACTTACTTGGTCTGTTTATGGAACAGCAGCCGGTAGCAGCTAAGGTTGATCACACGAATGTGCACGAGTCATGTTCCTGGACGACGGCGTCAACAATCTGGAGCCGTCAATCAGGTCACGCTTCACGCTGGTGCATCGCCCGCGGTCGACACCTCTTTGAATTCAGGAGATCATGGGTAGCCACTGCCAGGATGTTGCCGTCTCTTTGCCGAGCACTCGCCTCGATTGTATACCATCATGGATGAGAAAGACCGCGCTGCTTTGCACGGCTCCATACTCAAATGGGCGGGACAACCTCGCGGGAACGCCACGAGTACTCGCCTGACCGCGACACTTCAACGAAACGCATCCGCGAGCAGCCTATAACTCGCCCATGTCCCCCTCAACTCTGCCTCAGGCCCGCCCTCGACCCCCGTCGTTCAGTCATTACCCGCCATGTCTCGCACGTCCGTCCTCGGCCTGTCCCTCCTCGTGGCTGCGGCCTCTGCCCAGCAGATTGGCACCTACACGCCCGAGGTGCACCCCCAGCTTCCCACCCAGCAGTGCACGTACCTCCACGGCTGCAAGACGATGAAGACCTCCATTGTCCTCGACTCTGCCTACCGCTGGACCCACAACGTCGGCGGCTACGACAGCTGCTAAGTCTCCGACCCCAAGTACTGCCCGAACGCCACCGCCTGCGCGGCGAACTGCGCCGTTGAGGGCGTTAGTGACTACTCGAGCATGGGCATCACCGTCAAGGGCAACGCCGTCACCTTCAACCTGTTCACGAACAACGGCACGACCTCGACCTCGCCCCGTGGTTACCTTCTCCAGGACGAGAACACGTACCAGACGTACTCACTCCTGAACCGCGAGATTACCTACGACGTTGACGTCTCCACCCTCGGCTGCGGTGTCAACGGCGCGCTCTACCTGTCAGAGATGAGCGCGACTGGCGACGCTGGCCCGAACAACAAGGCTGGTGCCAAGTACGGTACCGGATACTGCGACGCGCAGTGCCCAAAGGCCAACTTCGTGAAGGGAATGGTGAGCTCTGACGTGCCTACTTTTTCTTCAGAACCAAGCCTAACATTCTCTCCAGGCGAACATCAACAACACGTACGGCGCGTGCTGCAACGAGATGGACTTGTGGGAGGCAAACGGCGAGGCTCAGGCTCTCACCCCTCACCCTTGCAACGCTACCGGGGTCAAACTCTGCACTGGCGACACTTGCTCGAACGATTTGGCAGTCGGCACCTGCGACCAGGCTGGCTGTGACTTTAACCCGTACCGCAATGGCCAGAAGAACTTCTACGGCCCGGGCAAGACCATCGACACCACCAAGCCGTCCACTGTCATCACTCAGTTCATCACGGACAACGGCCGAGACAACGGCAACTTGGCGGTCATCAACCGCATGTACAAGCAGCACGGACGCTTGTATGTTCCGCTCTAGTTTTCTCTCTCATCTAGCCGCTTACGAACGGACTACTAGGTACTTGACGCCGCACACGAATGTCGCCGGGATGCCCGAGTACTTCAACACAATCAACAAGCAGTACTGTGACGCTGAGAACAAGGCGTTCGGCTCGGGCGGAAACTACCCCTTCCAGGCTCGCGGTGGCATGTCGCAGATCGGCAAGGCCCTCGGCCGCGGCATGGTCCTCGTTCTCAGCATCTGGGAGGACAGCGGCAGCTTCATGCAGTGGCTCGACGGCCAAACCGGAAACATCACTCAGCCCGGCAACCTCCGCGGTCCGTGCAGCCCCACCAGCGGTCAGCCGAGTGATATCCAGGCGCAAGACAATAACGCGGCGGTCACTTGGTCAAACATCAAGTTCGGTGAGCTTGGTACAACCTTCAGTGTTCTGTAGTCAGCGTTCTTCGTTGTATCTTTCTTCCTATGCAAGAATGAGTGCCTAGTGCCACCCACCATCGTCCAACCTCAAGTGTGACGTCACGCGTTCTGTTTCCTTATATCCATCACGTGGCCACACATTTTCTGATCTTCGCCCACCATGTCCTCTCCTTCGCATTTGCAGCCCTACCAGACTGAGCTGATTGAACATGCCATGTCTATTGGAGCACTCAAATTTGGGACATTCACACTCAAATCTGGCAGGTGAAAACGATTGGAGCCATCCTCGATTCGCTATCTTATCTAACGTAGACAGTCGCCATATTTTTTCAACGCTGGTCTCCTGAGCACGGGCGCAATCCTCCACACTGTCGCACGGGCCTACGCATCTGATATCGTGCGTTTGGGCAAGGAAGGCTCTATCCCTGCTTTCGACGTCCTCTTCGGGCCGGCATACAAAGGCATCGCCCTCGCCGCATGCACCGCTCTCGTACTCTCCGGCGAACACGGGATGGACGTTGGTTTTGCATATGATCGCAAAGAGGCGAAGACGCACGGCGAAGGCGGCGTCATGGTCGGCGTGCCCGTGAAGGGCAAGCGGGTGGTCGTCCTCGACGATGTCATGACCGCCGGCACAGCGATCCGCCAGGCCATGTCGACAATCAGCCGAGAGGGTGGAGAAGTCGTGGGTGTGGTCCAGTGCCTCGACCGTGAGGAAGTTGGTCAGGACGGAAAGACAAGCACGGTTGTTGAGGTCGCGGGTCTGTTGGGTGGACCGGGCCGGGTGGTCAGCATTCTCAAGATGAGAGACCTGATGGCGTGGTTGAAGATAAAGGATATGCACGAGGAGTTGGGGAAGATGCAAGAGTACTGGGATGCCTATGGATACAAATGTTGATAGAAGTACATCTGTTGTAGTCGTTAGCGCTTATGGCGGCCACGACACATAGAGAACTGACGTTCGATGGATCGGTCAAATCGCCCCTAAGGTCGAATGAACGCAGCTCGCACAAAGGGCAGGTGGCCTCCTGTCAACAATTCTACAGTCTTCCCTTCGCAGTCCGTGAAGTGTAAGATGGGTAGGCAATGCGTGAGGGGGTCCAAACCAACACCGATCTTGCAATCGACTGCTTGGGTATAGAAGGCTCGAGTTGCAGATAGGTCAAAGTCGAGGAGAAATCGGTTATCCCACAGGAACTGCGCACGAGGCGAACCAGGAGCCGAAGCTTGTACGACTGAACCCACGTCCAAGGTGGCCTTCTTGTTGGTGGCATTCTTCTCACAGCGCAGACGAAATGGGAGCCAGTGCATGGAAAGCGTTGTCTTATGCAGATGCTCATCGTGTACCTTCGTGTGGATCCATCCCGTAAGGTCCACTACAGCGTTTCCGGCCTGCTGGACACCGCTGGACCTGAACGGAGGTTGCCGCTCCACAAGCCAGGCTTTTCGCTCGTCTGGTCCCTTCAAGTCGTCTCGCTTGGCGATTTTGCCGTCCGCTCGGATCACCACGGGCGTCCATCGAACCCAGCTGCCCGCAACGAAAGAGAGGCGTTTTTGCGTTTCTCGCTGCAGCAGATTGTGGAGGATGAGATTGATGCTTCCGGACCTTCGCCCGCACTCGGCCTGTGGTGAACCCCAAGGACACGGGGAGACGTATCGCAGAATGCGCAGGATAAGCGGCGTGTGTAGTTCAGCAGGAAGCTCTAGTAGATCTTCTGTGGGAAGGAGAAAAGTCGAGGGAGGAGAGTGATTCGCGCTCCTCATCTCCAGCACGCTTCGAATCACTAAGGTGCCGTTAGTATCAGAATTCCTTGACCAAATCTAGCGTACCTGTTTCATCCAAGGCCGCGAAAGCAAGTGATGCACGGTGTAGGTTGTTCAAGGCCATATCCGTATACCCTGCCTGGATTGTCTTCCACGCTGCTTCCTCTTGGCTATCCCCATTGCGTATCGCTATCTTGGAGACTGGCGTTGTCCACTTTGCCTGTGAAGACCGTGAGATACAATGGAGATCCTGTTCAGAATGACCCGACGTTTGTGAGTTTCGCCCGGATAGCATTCCTAGGTGTGAGGTCCGGTTGGAAGTTTGTGCTATCTGTTGCATATTCAAGGCCATGAGCCTCACATGTGACAACAATTCGCTCCTACAGATAAGATGAATATGAGAGATAATTGCAAGAATGCGAAACCACCGACCTTCCTAACGCCGAGGAGTGGACGAACGAGCCAACGGTCCATGCCATGCATCCCAGAAAAGCCCAATCCGCCTTCTACACCGACGCCCATACCCCAGCGACGAATGGGACGTATAGGTGCGAGATCCGAGGTAGTGACGTTCTCTTTGCGGGCATATCGCATCAACGCAGTCTCTTGCTGGTCGTCCGCGTGGTGGCCTAACGCAAGAACGTGCACATTCTGTGCGCAAAGTTGATCCAACAGAACATGATAGCGGGCTAGACGCGCCATGCTCTCTATGCCTGACTTGGGCACGTCCGGAAAGGGAGGTGTCGACCACGGAATGCAGGCCGTAACGTGTTCAACGCCGAGACGGGAAGCGGTTGAAGCTGCTGCTTCAGACATCGCGCTGGAGGCTGTTTGGAGTCCATGGTTGACCGAAAGAGACAGGACGCGTCTCGGCCTGTAGTTGTCGTTCTTCGCGTCCTGACCCTGTGAGAGCGCATGGAAGAGGAAGAGGAGACACGTCGAGTCTGGTCCGCCCGAATTGGCGACGGCTGAGGCAATTCAGTAAGTGTCTCCAATAGATGTCACATATGGCCAACCTATCGTAGAAGGCCATCCATTTGGTGGTCGACAGCGTCGTAGGTACGTGGTAAATTCATGCAGGAGGATGGGAAGGATCGCGCTCGTGGCGCTCATTCCAAGAGGTACACGATCACGTGTAACTTGCGTCTCTTCTCTTCCTTCTTCCACAATCTCTGAGTGTGTTACGTCTGCGCAGCGCCATGACAGGCAAGCGTACAACTTCATTGAACGAGCACGTAATGCTGGGATCCTTGGAGCAATCCAATGCTACCAATCGATTCTGCAACCTGCCTTCCGAGATACTGGTTGACATATTTCTCCATGTGCAGTGGGACCACAGAGACAAGTATTCCTCTGAATCCGAATACCAGACTTTTTGGACTCGCCTGATTCTCGTGTGCCGTGCCTTCCGTGTTGTTGCCGTCCAGACGCCTGCTCTGTGGAACACCATTGAGTCGAGGTTTACGGAAGAATGGGAAGAGCTCTGCCTCGCGCGTTCACAAGATACTCTACTCTGCCTGAAGGACAACACTGAGTATGGTGAATCATACCGGAATCTTTACAGGGCACAATCCGCCTTCCTCATGTGCCCCTGGCCCATACTCGAGGCGTTGAACGTCGAGGGACTCCCACTCCACCAGCTCACAATCGCGCATAAAGACCCGAGACCTCCGCTTTTTCTGCTTAACCCGTCATCGAACCTCTTCGGAGCCTCTAGCACATCACTCGTGAACTTGACTCTGCGTGGCCCAAATATCTCCCTTGGCTCAAGTGTGCCATGCCTCTCATCGCTTCGGCACCTATGCTTGGACATCACATATACAATCATCGACCTGCGTCCTATCTTTACCATGCTAGCAAACACTCCTTTACTGGAGCGTTTGACCATCTCTGTCTTCCGCTATACCGTCCCACGTGGTGACCACGCGGAACCCTTTGCCGGCCAGTTGGTACTTCCCCACCTCAAGACTGTGCGGTTACAGCTCGACAGTACTGGCCTTGCTGAACTCCTTACTGCTCTCCCCAAACCGGGTATAGCTGCAAGTGTAGAGACCTATTTTTCGACAGATCAAGGACTGGTGTCTGATCCAGTTTACGCCGCGATCTACGACTGGTGTGCAGACTTCATGGACACCACTCGGAGTGGAGAGCTGCCAAAAGGAATGGTCTGCTTCAAACCCGACGATCACTTGGCCACCATGGAATTTGGCACACATTGGACGTACGAGGACCTGGTGCAAGACAAACCCCCGTGTTTCTGGTTCGAGCTTGAGTACAGTCCGGACCACGAGCGTCCGCTCTTTGCGAGCATCGACACGCTCCGGATAGACGTGCGTTTCGAGGCGAAATATGTATATGGTCCACAGTACATGCATGGTCTGCACACCGTGCAGGTGGCTGCCCTTATCTATGACTACCAGGAGCTGAAGAAGTGGATAGTCCGCAGGCACGGCCAAATCAAGCGTGTGGTGTTTGAAACTTCCTTCCACGGGGACGCCAATGTAGGAGCATTTGCGGAGGAGCTCGGGAAGGAGGGCATGAGTATACGGTAATCATGGAGCACCTGCCAGTAACACTAGGACAGTCATGTATTATATAGTCACCATGTGCGCGAAATTTCTCCTGGAAACCTGACTGCCCCCAGACCGGATGTAGCTGTGACGGCTGGCCTATCTGTGATGAAGAGGACTGACTAGATACACAGATAGCCCGTAGTTTAGCTCTACCATGAGGCTTCGCCTTGAAGAAGAATAAATTGATTCATTTGAGAAGGAACGATTGCAACGAGGTAAAGTTTTGTTGTATCTCTAGTCTAGTACACCAGCCCCCGTCTCTCAAAGCTTGGACAGATCCCGTCCCCACACGCCGCGGATGACCCAGTCGAACATAAGGAGCGCGCGCGTGCGCATCGACACCTGCTCGGACCAGTAGATGCTCCGCCACGCATACATGGCCGCTAGGCCGCCCATGAACGAGTGCGCGCCAAAGTCAAACACGGCCGCGTTCCCGATATACGCGAGGCTGCCGAGGTGGCGGTAGCTGAACGGCTTCGCCACGGCCTCGTCCGCCATCTCGGGCGTCATCCCGTTCGCGGCGAGCGTGTGCTGCTGGCGCGCGAGCTTGCCGAGCTTGTGGCCCAGGTACTTGCCCTGCTGGCTCGCGACCTGCGCCGTCGCGGGCAGCGCGGTCACCTTGTTGCCCACGCTCTCGAGCAGCGCGGTGAGCTCGTTGAAGCTCAGCGAGTCGTCCGCGTCCGAGTCGTACGACTTGAACAGGTCCCGGACCTGCTCGATGTGCGGCGCCGTCAGCGGCACCTTCTCCTTGATGCGCGAGACTGCCGGGGCCGCATCAGCACCGCGCCAGCGCCCGTAACACGGAGTTGCACGCACTCATGAACTCAAACTCGGCAAAGTCGATCTTCCCGTTCTTATCCTGGTCTGCCTCGTCGATGAGCTCGAGCAGGTACGGCACGATCGCCGTCTCGATCGTCGCGCAGTCGCCGATCGCGTACACGTCGCCCAGCGGCGCGCCCTTGACGCGGAGGTGCGCGTCGACCTCGATCGCGCGCTTGTGCACCTGGTTCGGCAGCAGCGACGACACGCGCGCGGTGAACGGGTTCATCGCGATCCCCGTCGACCACAGCACAAAGTTCGAGGCGATGTCGTGCTTCTCCGCGCTGCCGTCCGCGCCCTTCTTCGTGTACGAGACCCCGTCCGCGCGGACCTCGGCGACGCGCGCGTTCGTGATGAGGTCGACACCGTCGCGGTCGAACTTGTCCTGCGGGCGTGCGTCAGCGCTGCGCACGCGGCACCTCCGGCGCCGACACGCACCTCGGCATACTTGGAGATCGCCTCCGAGTACGTGTTCAGGATGTGCTCGCGGCTCTGAATGACGTGGATCGAGACCTCCTCGCGGCAGAGCTTCGGGTAGTAGTTGAGGATGTCCTCCTGGCAGAGGTCGTAGATCTCGGCCGCGGCCTCGATGCCGGTCGGGCCGCCGCCGCAGACGACGAACGAGAGCAGGCGCCGGCGCTCCTCGGGCGTCGTCGTCGGCAGCGACGCCGCCTCGAAGTTGTCGTAGATCCGCCGGCGGATGCCGATCGCGTCCGAGACCGTCTTGAGCTGGTAGCAGTGCTCGAGCCCCGAGACGCCATGCGTGGCCGAGGTGGAGCCGACGGCGATCACGAGCTTGTCGTACGGGATGTACATCCGTGCGGGCGGCGCTCCGGCTTCCGTCGGGAACGTCTCCACTTCGATAAGCCGTTCAGACATGACGATATCCACGGCCTGTAGTAATGCTTAGCAGGCTATAACTGCCAAAAAGACATGACGACCAACCTTGGCAGCAAGGAAGTGGCCCCGAAGACGAGCGATGACCTTGCGCATGGGCTCAATCAAAGAGCGCACAGACACGGTACCGACGGCGGCAGCTGTGAGAATGTTAGAACCATCATTGAAAACGGTGCTTCTACCATCTCACATGGCAAGAGTGGAGTGAACGTAGTGAAGGTGTCCGGTGAAATGACAGTAACATGGTAATCGCCGACGTTGAGGGTCTGCAGGATGCCGACAGCCTAAAAGAACACATGTCAATTTCCCTTGCCCTCTGAACGGCAGAAGACAACTTACACCCCATCCACCACCTACAATAACCAGCCGGGGTTTGCTCGAAAGCACGCGGTTCTCCTCGTCCTCCTCGTCTCCAAGGTACGAGCTGACGACAGGCAAGTTCTTCGGGCCGCCCGTCTCCGGGTGCAGTGCAAGCGGGTTGACAGGCACGCGGTCGACGTGCGCCGAGTTGTACGTGAATGCGTCGTGGAGGAAGATGCCGCCGACGACGAGCCCAAGCCCGAGCGCGGACGAGAACGCGAGGTAGGCGCACGCCCTGAACACCCGCCGCGTCCGCCGCAGGTACACGTGTGGCGCAGGTGCAACTGGGGGCGTCTGGGCAGCCTTTGCACCCGGCAGTGCGCGCGGGTTGGCACCCTCGAAGAACGGGCGGGACGACGAGAGTGCGCGCCGGCCGAGCCCTACGGAGATGAGTGGCGACGGCGACGACGGCGACGCAAAGCGCACGCGCCGCGCATACAGCGTCCACGGCACCGGCGCACGGACGGCGCCCGCGGCCCTGCACACCGTCGGCAGCATCGGGCAAGGTGTTTGAGAGAGGTGTTGACCGGGCCCGGGTGCTCCGCGAGTGATGAGCACCGCGATGACGTCGTCGGTCGTTCCGGCGCGGATCGCCCAGTCGCTCAATTTCGCGCGCACCGATCACATGGCTCTTCCTCACCGACACGCACGATGGCAAAGGCGTGGGTGACGCTGCTCACGCGGGGCGGCTACCTGCCGGGCGTGCTGCTGCTCCACTACTCGCTGCAGCGCGTGCGCTCCGCGTACCCGCTCGTCGTGCTCGCCACGCCCTCGCTCGAGCCCTCCGCGCTCGCCGCGCTGCGCGCGCTCGACATCCCGATCGTCCCCATCGCGCCCCTGCGGCCGACGGCGCCCGTGAGCGTGATCGCGGAGCGCTTCGCGGACACCTGGGACAAGCTGCGCGCGCTCGGCCTGCCGGGGTACGAGCGCATCGGACTCATCGACGGCGACATGGTCCTCTTCCAGAACATCGACGACCTCCTCGACGCCCCGCTTCTGGAGGACGGGATCGCGGCCGTGCACACGTGCCTCTGCAACTGGACACGCGACGCCTGGGCGCCGGATGAGTGGCGCCCCTGGGCGTGCGCGCTCACGCACGCCGAGCGCACCGGCGCGCCGCCGCAGCCCGCACCGCTCGGCCTGCGCCCGCCGCACCCGCACGCGCTCATGAACTCGGGGCTCGTCGTCCTTTCACCCTCGCCTGCGTTGGGGTCCCGGGTCGAGGCGTTCCTGAACACGAGCCCGCTCGTGACGACGATGGCGTTCCCGGACCAGAACTTCCTCGACGCGTTCTTCGCGCGCCGCTGGACCGCGCTCGCGTGGGACGTGAACGCGATCAAGACGGCAAGATACTGGCACCCCCGCCTCTGGCGCGACGCCGGCGTGCGCAACCTGCACTATATCGTCGACAAGCCGTGGGCGGCGCGGCGCGAGGCGTGGGCGGCTGACGATGTCGTCACGCATGGATGGTGGTGGGAGCGCTACTATGCGTGGCGCGCGCAGTGCGGGGACCAGGGCAAGGAGGAGGTCGTCTGTGCGTGCGAGAGCTGGATGTTCGGCAGAAAGGGCACGCCCGCGCCCGACGGCGACACCGAGGTCGGGCCCGTCGAGAGCTGGGAGGAGAGCGTCGAGGCTGAAAAGGCGGGCCGGCCGAACGGACACACCTGGCCACCCGGGCCACCATGGGACGTCGAAGTAGATGGCGTCAAGTGGTAGATCTCAGCATAGAATACATCATTTCCATCAACTTGTCGACGCGTCGAGCGCATCAAGAGCGCGTCGCATCAGACCCGGGTGAACTGGTCTCCTCTTCCTCCGCCTCCTGAGTCTCTGCATCTGCGTCGCTCCGAGACGCGACCTATCCACGCAGACCAATTGAACTGGGGTCCGGTGACTGTTGAAGTCGCGCAACGCCTACCTCCTGACTATAGACCTGACGAGAACATGTGGCCGCACGACTCTGGCACCCCTGCGTCCGCCGGCGCCGCTCAATCATCGGCGCCGCCCATGGGCAAGCCGGATACGCCTATCTATTCTTCTCCAATCCGTGGTGAAGACCACCCGTTGCTCGCAGGCGTTCAAAACCGCAAGCTCCGCTACGAACAGGTGTTCCACGGCCTCGCGCCCTACTTTCGCAGCGAGATGTTGGCGGAGACGTTCATCAGCACGTATCTTCCCTGGAACCGAGACGCGCCGGAGAAGGTGGCCCTTCCCCAAAGCATATCTGGAGCGAGTCATTTCGTGAGTACCTGCTTTGATTCCCGGCCAATTCGCTCATCTCAAACCGTTCAGATTGATCTTTTCAAGGATACGCTGTCCAACTTCGTGATATTCAACACGAGTAAACATTCCTATGGCACTGGTACAGATTCTATGAAGGTGGACCTCAGTGTGTACACCCCGGCAGGTGCCGAGCAGGTCAAAGCGGAGGATGGGTTCCACCGATTCGATCCCACGGTGTGCGAACTTCCAATCGAGCGAATATGGTACGACGAGGACCCCTTCGAGCCGCCCAGTAATGAGGAGATAAAGAGCGTCCGGCGCCAGGCCCTCGGCCACTTCAGCTCCTATTGCACCGAAATCCTCGCCTGCCAGCATCGCACACACCTCTTCAGCATCCTGCTCTTCCCAGATTCCTTCCGTCTTCTCCGGTAGGATCCCGCGGGGATCGTCGTGACGAACCTGGAGCACGATTTTGCCGTGCTCCAAAAGTTCCTGCGTCACTTCAACGAGTCCGACCCCGCACAGCGTGGCCTGGATCCTACTGTCCGATGGGCCTCGCCCGCGGAAGTAGCCATCTTCGAGGCCTCTCTTGACCAATTCGCTCGCGACGATCTCAGCCTCGACGAGGCTGAAGTCGACGCATTTCCAGACAGGTCTGGTCGCAGTCATGCAAGTCGGGAAAGCATCGGTGTGTGCGTCCCTCTGCCACATGTCACATACAATGCTCAGCAGCTGCAGGTTCTGATTAGTCGTCCAGCATGTGCTCCTGCAAGCCCCGTCGGCCGGTGCACTCGGGGATATTTTGGCGTCAGTCTGGATCATAAGGACGCCAAGCATGCAATAGGTTTCGTCAAGGATACGTGTCGCATTGCTGTCAACCACATGGAATTCGCACTTGAAGGTGATCTCCTTGCGTGTCCGAGGATGTCCGAGATTGGTGATATGGTGGAATGCCTGGCTCATGGCGATGTTTTGGCTCCAGACACAAGTACGCCGATGCATCTTTCTTTATTGGCATTGATGTCACACTAACGTCTTTCTTTTGCTGCACAGGCAAGGTCCAAACCACCGTCACGGACCAGCGCTTGGAACTGCACTCCTTCGGGTTCAAGTTCGGGACCGGAAAAGCGGCGAATATACAGCCACATATCCACTATCGCATATTCTCCTCGCCGTTCGGCGTGCCCGTCACGGAATTTCGAGACGGTCAAGAGCTGGTGAATGTCATTCATGATGTCTTGCTCCGTGCGTTTCAGTCACTTCGCAGGGCGATGCCTGTATACTGACTCGGGCTTTAGAAATATTCGACGCGTACCGTCACAATAGACTTCACAGAGATGTCAGTGTCGGCAATATCATCATGGTTCAGACTCCTGGGGGATCGCGAGCCGGACGGCTTATCGACTGGGAGTTCTCTTGCGAAACCATCGGCCACCAAGCTGGCGATCGGGTCCGTGTTGTGAGTCCAGAATCAACCTGCTTGTCTTGCCGCTGACAGGGAGCCCCAGGGAGCTCGAACTTTCATGTCTGCGCGGATCCTGCTACATGAAGGGAAACCATACTCGCATAGAGTATTTGATGACATCGAGTCGCTCTCGTACGTTTTCTTTCTCTTATGCCTGCAATGGATGGAGGCAACGGAGCAAGAGGCGCATGATCTCGCAAGGGCCACGGGAATGATATTCGGGACGGGGGATGAAAAAGTCGCGGACCTGGGATCACGGAAGTACACTAGAGAAATCGCGTTCAAGTGCCCGGCGATGCAGAAAGCTTGGCGTGCCTTCTACGAATTCAACCGGAAAGTTCAGAGTTAACAGGGCTTCATCGACGCCGCCGACGCCGACGACACCGACCCCGTCCAAGTCTTCGAAAAGCGCCTGAAGCAAACCCTTGACGACATCAAGTGCGAAAATCCCCTCAACGACCAGGCTGCAAGAAAACGCCCCTTCGGTCAGCTTCTGGCTGCGCTTTCCGAGGCGAAGCTCGGCCCTTGGGACTCGGCCGAGCGACTCCCGAAACCGCAGATCAACGTGACACATAGAGGAGCGCTCGTCGGCCCCCTTCATTCCACTATCGCGTATATGGAAGCAGGCATGACTAGCACCGCACCGTCATGCTAGTCCCCACTGATGGCACCGATCCTCGTGCCACCAACGGTCCGAACAGTGGCGAGAACGTGGCCAGGACGATGTGAACGACGAGGATGCCTTTGACGGCGCAGACGACTGCACAGTTTGAGAACTCCGAAACGCTTTACGTACCGGATGCCTCAATTGCGAGGCGCTTGCGCTCGTCCGCCTCGTACACAGCCGCCTTTCCCTCTGCGATGATGTCACGCAGAGCCCTTGCACGGCATGGTCCTGCATGGCATGGCCCGCCTCGTTGCCCTGTGCGCGCAAAGAGGCATACCTGGCCACAGTGACCGCAATGGAATGCTGAAGTAAGTAGATGGTGCCAAGTGCATCAGCATTCCCAAATTGGTCC
>LCTX01000161.1:0-18251 GCA_002233555.1 Limonomyces culmigenus | reverse complement strand
TGCCAACATTTTCGCCAGTGTAGGCTGATCAACCTTAGTCAGCTCGTAAAGAAAACAGTGAGAAGAGGAACCGACCAGGCACATCGATCAAAGGATCATCTAGATGTAGCACTCCCGCCTCGATGATACCAACCCTCAGCTTTGGATTCTCGGAGAGTCTGTGATATGCTTGATATCAGTGAATGGGCAACCGAGACTGAACATGCACCATACCGCGTTGCCAGGGGAAGGCCGCCGGGGCCTGAGCCTAGAATGGCGCATGTTTGATTCTGAACAAAGTGACACGCTTGAGGAACTTACCGATGACTATGAAGTCAAATACTGTATTTGAAAACTGTTCGGCAGACACTGAAGGCACTTGGCAAGCCGTGCCTAAGACGCGAGTGGCTGAATTCGCCAGTAGAAGGAGCAGAAAGTACATTCGTGCAGATACTTCTTCGCGGTTGGTGGGTGACGTTCGAATAGATATGGCAGGCGGCAGTTATTAACGACCGAGTGGACAGCCAGTGAGTGATCAAGGTCGCTCCACAGTTAGAGTCTGATGGCTCTTGATTGTCGTGATTTACTGACTCCAGCATGATGGAGGATCAGCGCCTCTGCTACTGCGTGGGATCGAGCCGAATCAAACCGGGCGGAATCAAACCTAGCGTAAAGTGGATAACCTTCCCTAGCATCGAATGCTATGCTCCCTCTGGCTGTGTGGGAAGATAGCAACCCGTGATGCTGAAGCGCTGAAGGTGGAAGCAAAAGCGTCTGGAACGTTTCACAAGCTTGCAGATCCACGGGCCGGACATCCGCTGAATTAAAGAATCTGGGAGTGCTCTGTGACTTGCTCAAAGGGAGCCATTATGATGTACCTGGAGCCGGCTTCCTGCGAAGCATCCTTCAAGCGCTTTTCGGCGGTGCGTTTGCTGTCTTGATAGGATCAGTCGCCACTACTTCGTTTTCGGGTGCGGTCACTTGTTTGACAGATACCACTGCAAGTGTCAGCTTCCTCAGCGGCCGGTTATATGTGCACTGCAGATTTGGTGCAGGGCACGTACCTCCCTCCCTCATGGCTTCCTCCGCGATTCCCGTTCCCGTCATCATCGATCTCTCGGACACGTATGGAGCAATGCTCATCGGGGTCTTACTCTCGACTGTCTTATGGGGCGTGCAGTGCTTGCAAACGTACGCCATCACTACCATGCAGGGCACGCATTCGTACTGAAGCCTGTTTCAGCGTTTACTATTACTTCCAGTACGTCACATCCTTATAAACTCACTCCGATAACTTCAACGATGCGATTCCGCAGTTACCCGAAGGATGCGTGGTACATCAAAGGTTTTGTGATTGTGTTCTTCGGATTGGCGACTGCGCACGAGTTTGTCACTGTGAAGCCTCGTAAGTCTAGGTGATGTCGATCTGTGACAAAGATCGAGCTGACTTTGTATAGTCTGGACTGTGCTCGTCCAAAGCTATGGAAACTACCTCGGCTTGACGGTGATCAGACCGTGAGTCAGTTCCACACAGACTTAGTCAGCATGTACCTGACCAGACTCTAGTGAACTTGTGGTACGCCCAGATGCTTTTCATGACGAGCGGCATATTGATCAGTGAGCCTTCTTAGTACCAGGTCATATTTACTGTGAGTCGTCAAATTTCTCGTTGTTCGCTTCGAATTGACCACGATTTCAGGCTATCGCGGCCTTCTTCACTCAGGGATTCTTCCTGCGCCGTGTGTTCGTATGTGAGCCAGCCATACACAGGGAGAGCGATTGTTGCACCGATCGCTTACAATACTACAGTCAGCACCAACAAGATCATCTCGTATGGGTTCTCGGCTCTGCTGGTAATCGTTTGAATCCCCAGGCACTTAAGATCTTACTGACCGACGTGTATTGATTAGGCTCCTCTCATGATCTGGCAAGTTGTGGGCACAGTCATATATGTGCGCCGAGCGTGAGTTTATATGCTCAGCGGTCAGCAACGGAATCTCACCGGTCCTCAGCCTCCAATTCACATCAATTGATGAGCTGGCCACGCTTCAGTCTCTGGTCCTCGGTATCAACGCTAGTGCGGCAGTGGCCGATGTCCTGATTGCTGTCGTCATGGCTGCTCTTCTCTACATTCGTAGGACTGGTGTTGGCTCGTGAGTGGAGCACATTTCTCTTCTCATTTTTATTCATTCTGACTCTGGTGATAGCACAAACGAGCTCATTCAATCACTGATGATATCGTCGGTGAACAGCGGTGCTTGGACAGCGGTTTTCGCTCTCTTGATCATCATCTTCGTAGGTCTTCTTGTTGGGCATCGCTTACAGCGCTCATCATCATTGTTTACACAGGTGTCTGTTCGCCCTTCTGAGTTGTGGTACACAGTGGAGAATATCCCGCTGTGCACGCTGTACTGTAACTCGTTCCTCGGCAACTTGAACGTCCGCAGGACGGCAAACGCACAAAAGTCGACCACCAACAGCAACAGCATACCTCTCAACTGGCGCGGACAGCAAGTCATGATGGCGACAAATGTGCACACCTCTACTGATCACGCGGACGTGAGTATACTCGTCGGACTGGGCGCAGGTCCTTGTTGCTGACGAAACGTTCCCAGACTACATTTGCTGGCGACTACAGCAAAGGAGCGGTGTCTCAACAAGACCTTCGTTTTGCATGAACCAGGGGACGTTTTCCATCGCTCGGATGGTTTGATGTAAGAGTCGACGAGTGCCTTGTATTTGGGGATTATTTATCTTATGTTCCAGTCGTTTTTTTATTGACAACGTCATTCTTTACTATCGGAGTTTGTACTGAAACTATATATGTAGTGAGGCCTGGACACATCGTTCTTTGCTAGGACTGTTCCATGCTCCTAGCGCACGCTCGTGGAGCGCTGCGTATCTTGAGGTCTACACTTGGCTCCGCATCCTCATGAGGTTGGCGCCAGGTGGGTCTGTGATACAGACATCATTGACACTACTGTAACATTTCGACTAACTCTTCGCGGTCCCAAGATGTCACATCCCTCTTCGCGTGGCAACGGTCTTCGGAAGCGGTGGCATGACGCGACGGAGTCTTCGTTGTTCGCCTGCGAATGGTAGCCGAGTTATAGCAGACTCGGGTTGAATGAGGAATCTCCCTCAGCTAGCTGGAACATCATTAGCACCGATCTACAGTAGGCTCTTGAGCAGGATGATGCTACCTGGTTGCAATAGGCAACTCACCCACAGCTGTCCTACGTGCAGGAGCTGGGCAAGCGAGTGCAGTCTCACAAACTTCGCCAGCTTGCACGCATACTCAACAAGGAGGGGCTGCCACGGGGGTCAGGCACGAGCTTGACTTTGAGGCCAGCACCTTCACATCACGCGACTTGAGTTGCTGGCCGGTCCCTCTGCACATCACTAGGCGCATCCGGCAGTGGACCAAGATTATCAGCTTTGACCAGCCGTTCGGCTAGGTCAACAGGCCGCCCACAAAGCAAGGTGATACGTTCTCGTGCAGCATATGCATAGGCAGCTGCCTAAAGGAGTTCGCCTTTGACAGGGAAGTGTGGTCAATGAGCACAAAGCACCTTGTGTGTCCGCGGTATGTGATTCTCCTGCACCTTGCGAATGAGGTGTTTCTCCTCACAAATCTGGACTCCTCACCTCCTTTCCGGTATGTGATCCTATAAGCAAACAAAAGGTATTATTACTTATACACAATGTAGCTGCTTGGTTCCACACCTGTGTCTGATATCTGTTCGAGCCCCACCCTCCCGTCTACGACCTTGTTCTTCGACTCCATCTCCTTGTTCTCCTACATTTCTTTTGATTCATTGACCGGGAATGATGTGTCCCCTCCATTGTAATTGCCATCACCATTGCCTATCATGACCGCAAGCTTGTTCCCCGGGAGTGCATGCTCAAGCTCAGGCTCGGAGGATTCAGGCCCAAGTCCACCCAAGCCTATCAAGGTATGAGATTGTAAATGGAGTAAAAAGAGCATCTGTTTGAATTCGATAGAGGTGAATTATCACATTGGATTGGATACTCGTAACGGCATCCTCGGATTCTTCGTCCCACGCTCACAAGCAGACACCGAGAAGCAACGGAACAGGGAGATGGCGGCGCTGCAAGAAGATCTCTCCAAGACAAAGAGGCAGCAGGAGCGCAATGTGCTATGGAGGGCAACAAAGAAGCGGGAGAGGAAGCGAATGGCCGCCAAGGAGCGGATTGCACGCAAGCGATCTGAGGCGAAGGAGGCACGACGTCAGATTTGTTTTGGGGTTCGCATCATCACTGCATCGTCCTTGTCCTCATTCCCTTTGCGCTGACCGTCAACGACGCGCTATTCTCTGTCAACCACACCTTGTCTCGACCCGATGTCCATGCTCTGAAGCCATCTCGCCCAAAGCGCGCCTTTGTCGATGTGCAACGTTTAGCCAACCCGGATACGTGCGGTCGCAAGCGGAAGCACGAACACCACGACCCAAAGCTCACGAACTGGACGGAGCCGCATATCTTCAGTTAGATCGATCAAGCAGCTCGGACGCACGGCGGCATCGGTTGGTCTCCGACGGAGATTGTCAAGCAGCTCCACCGGTCCAACTACACAGAGTTCGCTCGCCTGACGCCGCAAGTCCTCGGTGCCTACATCCAGCGCAAGAACGGTCCTCCGCGTCGGAAGGAGAGCGTGCTTGAGCCAGCGCGACATGGTACGGCACCGGGAGGACACACCACTCGTAGCAGGGTACTTGTACGTCTCCACTTCTCTTTGAGCCAAGAACGATACCTCACTCGTTGGCGGTCCCAGGAGCCAGAACTCGTCGACACCGTCATCCGACACCTTCGAGGTCTCCGCGCTGCAAGAATTGGATTCAGCATCCTGTCATCCGCGACCTCATGCTGGCCCACATTCGGCACATGGCTCCTCAGTTCCTCAAAGCTCAGACATCAGACGGCTCGCATTTCCAGTGTCGTGACTCCTTTGTGCTCAAGTTTTCCCATCGTCATCTCAAGTGAAGTCGTCGGCGAGCCACTCGCGCTGCGCAGAAGATCCCCGTCGATGCCGAGGCCCGCTGCCGGCTGGCGCTTCTCCCCATCACCCACCTAACCATGACTCACGACATCCGTCATGGCGCACTCCGCGTCAATGCCGACCAGACCAACGTCATCATCCAGAACAATTCGGCAACTACGTACGCAGAAACGGGCTCCAAGCAGGTGCCCATTGTCGGCATGGAGGAGAAGTATGCATGGACTGCCATGGTGGTCGTGTCAGCCAGCGGCGATGCCTTGTCGCTTCAAATCATCACCCAGGGTGCCACTGCTCAAGTGCTTCTACCTTCGACAGCCCCGAAATTTGACGAAGCTCATCGTCGCGGCTTCGTCTCCAGCTTCAATCGCGCTACGTATTGGTCAAGCTAGCCGCTCATGGTCATCTGGGTCGAGCAGATCCTGGTGCCGTACTGGATGTTAAAGAAGGCCGAGCTCGGTTACGAGCCCAATCAGGTATTTGTTCGCTCTTCGGTTGTGTTTTCAACCACTGACTCTTCGTGACACGTCTGCATTCTCCAAATCGATGTCTGGAGTGTTCACCGCAGCTTGAATTCTGTCAGTACATGGCAATCACTTGACCATGGATCTCGATCACGTATGTCCCTGCCGGATGCACCGGCATCTGGCAGTCTGCGATGTCGGCATTCAGCGTCCTTTCAAACTAGCCATCAAGCACGTGCAACTCGAGGATGTTGTACACAAGACCACAACGCACCTCGAACGCGGCTCCATCCCTACGGACATCAAGTTGGATGTCTCGCTACCGACACTCCGCTCGCGCTCGATCTCATGGTTCCTCGCCGTGCCTCATGTGATCTCGAACCCAGCCCTTATCCTCAAATCACACGAGCGCTGTCGCGTCGGTGATCTCAACCCCTCGTTCAAGTCTGTCACCAGTCTCCGCGCCATTCAAGAGCTCCTGCGCGTCCAGAAGAACGAGCTCGAGCTGTGGGCGAAGATCTCGGCCGATCCGACCATCTACCACCTGTCCGACGGCAGCAAGGCCGATGAGGATGCTGGTGATGACGTCGGCGATGCTGAGTGCCCCTTTGAGGACAGCAACAACTGAGACGAGGATGCTGACTGCGCGATGCTCCCGTCAGCTCGCATAGCCGCATTCTTGCGCGATGAGACCCCTGCGTCCGAGGCTCCCGGGCCTTCAGCGGAGGAGCTTAACCCGGGTGAGGTGTCTGTTCCCGAGCCAGATCAAGCCGAATACGCGCTATCGTCGTGATTATGCTCTGCATGATGGTGACTCTGAGTGAGTGATTGCTTGTTTTGTTTGCAGTTTTACTTGTGCTTCTATACTTAAGCGACACTTCGTGATGCGACTGTCGCGTCTATTCTCCTCGTTCTGGGCCGCTCGCGATGTGCGACGAAGAGGCTGCGGAAGGATCTCGGGTCGGGCTGGTGGGCTTCGAGAATCAAAACAGCTTTCGTTCAATCAGGCTGCGGCTATCAAGTTCCTAAGAACCTGAAACGCGCTAATAGCAGATGGAGCCCCAGATTGACAGATCACGAATGGAAGCTATGCAGCCAGGAACCTACCTACAGCTTACAGCAGTGTAAGTTCGGCTGGCTATTACGTGGAGATCCCTGTAGAGGCTCTGATGGGCACAAGTGAGCCGGGCATTAGGTTGGATGCCGAAGCTGCAGCAGTTGCCATCATTCAGTATCAAATCACATTGCACTACGCCGCTGCCGTAGCGCTCACTCAAGAACTCCCCTCTTCGATCCCGCCTGACACTCATTCACTCTCCGCGCCGCAAACTACGACACTGGAAAACTTTCATAGATGATGATTAGTCTCGTGTACGCCACGACGCTCCTTGCAGCGACATATCTGTTCAACAAAGCACTCACCCCACCGTCGCAATCCGGAAGTCTGGCTTTGTCGCTCAAATCAGTTCTGCGCCAAGCAGACTCGCTTCAGGTTCTGTTGATCCTTGTCAGGTACGTGGCTGAGGCGATCATGGCAGCGGCATACTCAAGCGAGTACACAGACTGTTGATCTCCGTCATGCTCATGAGCGAGTCCTACTTTGTGGTCAAGACATCGTTTGACGCCACATCGACCTATTTGGCTTACGGATCTCCTTACCCCCCGCCATTGGCCTCGTGCGGTATTGCGCTCATCGCCCTCGGTGGATCCGTTCGGCTCTGGTGCTACAGTGCGCTAGGATCGTCCTTCACCTTCACGGTCACTGTACCTGGTCACCTGGTCACAACCGGACCCTACCGTTGGGCCAGACATCCATCCTACACGGCAATCTGGCTCATCATGCTCGGGACCGTAGTTTTTCTTCTCTCGAAAGGTACAGCGTTTGCTGTGATGATTGCAGCACGACACGCTTTCGTGGCGTGGATCGGCATAGCAGCGTATGCTGCCTGGGCTTTGACTTGGTGTGCTTTCCTGGGTGTACGGGCGTATAAGGAGGATGAGGTACTCCAGCGATGCTTCTCCTCGGAGTGGGTGATTTGGTCAAAAGCGACACCATACATGTTTATTCCTTATCTTGTTTGAAATCGAAGTTTGAAGAGGGCGAATATCGTTGAACATCAGTACATATCGTGAGTGTTGAGCTTTCGTATTTGATGGATCTTCGCGGTATCTATGCCCCCTCGAATCCGGAGTAGAGCTCTGGGTTTCGATCACGGACAGACCGCCAGTGTGAGATGTGTGGAGTTTGCAGCAGCCAGTACTGGCACGGCATACTGTCACATTCTACGTATCGTAAATACCTCAACCAGTGTACGTTGAAGAGGATGTCCAGCAGGATTCAACTTCTATGAAGAAGACAAAAACGGCTGGCGGTATCACAATATACAGCACCCTACACACGGCATGCCCATACCCAGACAAACGGAAACACAACATCCCACCCATCTGATCCAACGGCAACGAGCTCGGCCTCGACATCTGAGCGCAGGGTATCAAAGTCTTCTGCCGACAAAGCATTGTGCGCGATGAAAGGAGCACGGAACCCGTCGAGGAGGCCCATTTGAACTGTAAGCATGGCACGGCCGATGGCGTTCTGCGTCGGAACTTGCGACTCGTTAGAAACCCAAGGCTCGCGTAGAAGAATGTGACCACTAACTCGAGGGCCACGGACCAACCGGCAGAACAATCTCCCGGGATAATACGCTCTCGAATGCCAATTCGCCCTCGCCGGCCTTGGCCTGGGATATGAGATCGACAAGAGTATGTGCTATGGACCACGACCGAGGCACGTCGTCGGTGGCTTCCAGAGTGCGTGCGTGGGATGCATGAGGCAATCGGCTGAGAAGCACATCCACGTAGGCCAGCTTTGGGGAACGGACGTGAATATGTGCGTCCGTGGTGGCACGAGAAGAGTACGACTCGTAGGGCTCGATGAATTGAATGACACCATCTACAGCTTAGCGTTCACAAATGTTCATGACACAAAACGAGCACACTCACTGGGACGGAGTATACGAGCGATTTCAGCCAAAATGTGAGCACGGTCAGGAACCTAGAAAGGTAAGGCTCCAACGAGGTTATCAAATGACGTAGGACCAATGCGTACGCTCGGTACTGTGCGCATTTGCACAAAGTCGAAGGACTGATCGCCAAAGGGGAATGGACGTACTGTTGCTCTTCGTGAGTAATCCAACGAGGATAGAATGAGCTTTGTCTACTCACGAACATCGCACTGCAAGAACGTGCAGTTTTCTGGAACCCGCAACGATCTGAACCGCGTCAACACTAGGCAAGCGACAAGGCAGTCGACATACTTGGGTAAACTGGGGGAGCTAATGTCGATACCAACTACACGAGCGTGGGGAAGTGAGTTTGCCATCTGTGTATGTGTTAGATGGTTTTGATCGCCACAATCAGGAATGGCAGCTTACGTCTATAGCCCACTGTCCGCTTCCGCAGCAAATGTCAAGGACATCCTTCCAATCTGAAAGAGAGCTTGATAAATCGATAAAAGGTTAGATAGGTGGTTACCTTGACCATCGGATGAATGCAGCCAGTTGCCGCCTGCAGTGATATGAATATGTCAACTCCCCGGAAAAATCGAGTCGCTCAGTACCTGCTTGAAGTTTCAAGGCCTCGTGCTGAGCGGTAAGCCGACGATGTTCGACTTCATCGTTCCTAGGGATAATCATATTAGGAATTGAAGATGTTATAGTGCAGCAACGCACGGGAGATTGTAGTTAAAGTCGGGCGCCACGTATTCACGAGCCTGACTAGGCTGCTGGGGCTCCATGTTCTCTCAGCAGCTGGCCTACTAGACGAGTATATGGGCTGTCTATGCGAAAGACGCCTCCAGGCCGGCGTAGTGGGTCGAGTGAAAGGAGATCTTTACAGCTTGGGCAATCGGACGGAAGTATTGCGGGACCCGGGTCATAGAATCCGCGCAGTTCGTGCGAAGTTCGGGTGCGGTTCGCCGCCCAGAACGCGCTGTATCGCGCGCACGCCGCGCTTCGCTTCTTGACACAGCTTCAGAGAGATCTCAGCTGAGCAGAAAGGTGAGATGTGACTGCCGTAATGGCTCTCACGCAGCTTCCCTTGATCGTCCATCTGTGCTTTACCGCATCACTTGTGATTCGGCGGCCCACTTCGAAGGTTCATAAACATCTGGGCGCTCTCGATGTCTGTGATCAACTCGCCCCTCCTCCCAATAGTGCATCATGGCCAGCGGATTCCGTGCTACTATCGACCAGAACTTTCCTCCCAAGGCGACTTGGTCGACAGCTGATATCCCCGATTTGACTGGGCAGGTTGCCTTGATCACAGGTATGAGTCAAGAATGATTCAGCATACCCTCCGTACTGAGTAATTCTAAAGGAGGGAACACCGGCATCGGCTACGAGACAGCCCTGGTACCCACTATGCTTCGCCGACCTTATGGTGACTCACCAGGACGGGTTGTAGGCTCTCCTCAAGAAGAATGCTAAGGTGTACATCGCCGCCCGTGACGAGACCAAGGCCAACCAGGCTCTTGCTTCTCTAAAGAAGGAGACGTCGCGTCAGGCGGTGTTCCTACAGCTGGACCTGGCAAACCTGGCCTCGATCAAGAAGGCCGCAGAAACGTTCAGTCGGTGCGTTTGATATCCACATCTGATTCTCAGGATAGCTGAATCTTTCCACGTCAGTATCGAGAGCAAGCTCAACATACTTATCAACAACGCGTGCGTGCTCATGTAAGCATACTATACTCAACGCTGATTAATCCGTAGTGGCGTCTTTTTGCCTCCTCTAACAGCCTTGACTTCCGATGGTTATGACCTTCAATTCGGAACGAACGCATTAGGTGAGAGCCTTTGCTCAGTCCAAGCACTGGGGTTCTTACAGAAAAAAACAGGACACTACTACTTGACAACTCTCCTCGTGCCTCTGCTCGAGACAGCCGCCACTTCTCAACCTGCTCGGGTCGTTACTGTGACTTCCGCAGGATACACCATGTTCCCGAAGATTGTGTATCCTGCTCTCCGGGACGGGCCTGAACGCAAGAAACTAGGCAACTTCGACCTCTATAACCAGAGCAAATTCGTGAGTTTTGCTTTTCATAGCGGAAACGAGTGGCAATTGACGTTCTCTTGAGGCCAACTGTGTTTTCGCTGCGGAGCTGGGACGTCGCTTTGGAGACAAAGGCATCGTGTCGAGTGCATGCCACCCCGGTAATTGTGCCATTTTGACACACGTCACAGTTGTTCATACATCTTCCAGGTCTCATCAGCAGTGAACTCGGTCGGCACACCAGCTTTGTCCAGCGCAAGATCTACGTGAGTCTTCACGAACTATTGTTCGGCTGGGTCTCACCTCAAGGTGTGACAGGGGTGGGTTGCCAGCCCACCGGCCAAGGGGGCTCTGACCCAGTTGTACGCTGCTACTTCACCCCATGCAGCACAAGGCAACAGCAAGGTTGGCCCATAAATTCATATTTAGATTGAAGCTGAACTCTTCAATAGTATTTCATTCCTTGGGCGCGCCCTGGGGAGTTCATGGAGGAGGTGCTCCACCAGGAGACGCGTGACCAGTTGTGGTCGTGGTTTGAGCAGCAGGTCAAGGATGTATGAGGACAAATGGTCGAAGTTCTTGTCAGCATTTTCACCTCTTGCCCGTTGTTGTGCTATTTATCATCTCACGAAATGACATACCCATCTTTTGCGGCAGATACTCGAAAGATCTGCGATGGATGTGCTTCGACTCACTTCCTCGACCACTACTTTGATGCTTCACTTAGCCACCAGGTCTCCGTAGCCATGCTCTCCCGCCTGGATCGTTTGTCGAGGAGCGACCCACGACCCGAATCAGTTCCCAAGTTCAACTCAATGTATCGTATGTGCGGCGATACAAGCCAGATGACACCTCATCGGTCACGTTCGAACCTCTTTCCATTGCCCTGTGCTTCTCTCGTCCATACAACGGCCGTTCGACCCCGTCTGGGAATGGTTGGTAGCATCCACTCAGGCAGGGGACGCAGGTCTAGCGGGTCGTTCTTGTTCTTTGGCTCCTCATTTGGCACGTCTTCCAGTGTCTGGCGTCGCCTCAGCGGGGAGCGAAGGAGATGGCCGTGCAGTGGAGGCCTTTCCGAGCCTCCGCTTTCATCTCTGCGGGGAACGTCGACCATTCGCCGCCGCCGGGGTCGAAGTGGGTGCATAAGCATTGGGAGCCATGGCAGAGATGGCCGTCGCTGAGATGAAGCAGTATGGAAGTGAGTACTGTACCTTTTCGACTGTACGTTCGTCGCCCGTCGCCCAGGGGTCCGAACTGAACAATATGTCGCGTCGCCCACGGCTCAGCGAACAGATGTGGGCAACTTACCAAAAGAGGCAATTTTTCCGGGTGGCTTCGCCGCAGCTTGCATGCACGTTTGAACCGGATCTGAGCTTGTATTTCGAGCTTGGTAGCAGTGTGGTAGAGTCTACCAACCCCACAGAGCCAAACCCGAGCTAAAGTGTTGAGATCTCATCAAAATAGCAAGACCAGAGCATATTCCCTTTTCGGGGCTGAACAAAGTGTCACCCACCTCGGACTGCCCTGTGCCACAAGCGAACTAAATCCGCAGCGAACTAAGTGTCGCGTCGCCCACCCCCTGAACTTACGGTTGAAAAAGTACAGTATGCAAGTCCGGGTATGGGAGAGGCGATCTCCGTGGACAAAGTTGTTGGTCATAACTGCATCGACGGGGAGTCACTCCTGGAATCAAGGAGGGCATGTATATGTTTGGATCATTCACGTCGACGGTGGTGTCACGGAGAAGATCGTGAACATCCATTCTGAGGTCAGGTAGTTGGCAATCTACAGGCTCCAGGACTGAGTAGTAGTGGATTACCACACCAGATACAGGTATGAGTAGTTGCACAAAATCGTTGTATGGGGTGCCAACCCGAGAGTATGGCATACAGCCCCTTTTGTCCCACCCGGCCAAGCTGCGCAGGACAGTTTCTACCATCTTTTTCACATCTGTATGATCATTGAGCACAAAGCACCATCCTCTTAGAGATAAACATACCATCATGATTGACGTGCGGGTGAATTATATTGCTGAATCTCTGAAAGAGGTGGAACCCCTTCTCCATTGTGATGATCTGCTGTGGTTGCAAGTGTAGGAGAGACATGATGTCTTGAAGGAGCCAAGGGACAAGTGCTCCACCCCCATCTCCTGGCAAGAACAGCCCGTCAAGGTGTACGGACTCAACAAGGCATGAAAAATGGACATCATGTGGGATGTACGAAGTGCCAAATTGTTCATCATTATGCTAGGCAGGCCGGTCATCAGACTAAAGCATCCAGCGGCTGTGGTAGTGATGGCTATAGGACACAGGTTGGGGAGACCGTCTGGCACAACGTCTAGAACAAGGCAAAGCAAGTGAGCATTGGCCTGGTGTCCGGCGCGTAGTAGCTGACGCTGAGGCTCCTCAAGCATTGGCAAAAGTGGCGGGTTGCACCGGACTTTGGCCTGAATTTCCGGTGGCGGAAAGCAGGCAGAAAGAGGTGAAATCCGCCAGGTTTCCGCCACCAATCTGGCGAAGTTGCCGGCTGGGGAAATCTGCCGGTTGGTCTGCATTTTCTGCCACCTCTCTGGCAGCTTCCCACTCCTTCCCATTTGGGCGCTCCGTTTGCGCTTGTCCCCCTGCCTGTTATACACAGCTGTGGGATGTAATGTAGCAATATGTACTAGATTCTCAGCGTCTCTGCATAGTGTACATGATGTGTGGCCGGCACCGGCACTGGCTGGGCACTGGCACTGGATCTTGATGACCAACCTGTTGCCCGTGCCACCCCCTGAAAATCTCTTACCATCTACGCTCATCTCTCATCATCCAAACCTGCATTCAAGTCAACCTCAGTACTATGGCTCCACGTAAGAAAGAAGCAGACCCACCTGGAGGCAAGGCAGAAAGCAAGACAGATGGCCAGACAGTAGGCAAGCCTGCAGTGCGTGGACAGGGCAGTTGCCGTGGATCTTGCACATGCAAAAGCAGAGGAGAGGGCGGTACACACCGGGATCTTTGTTTGGCAGGTGTTGGTGCCGGAGATCCTGGAGGGGGTGGGACAAGTGTTGACAGGGTCTGTGAGCAGGCTGACCCTGTAGAGGAAGGAGGTGAGCTTGACTACACTACTGTCTGTAAGTATACTCTGACCTTCTACTATAGAGAGTGCCCCGGTTCCTCCTGCACCTGCTGAAGCCAGATATGCCGCCCCCATTGACACTGGAGGTGCCTCAGGAGTCCTCATTGGGTGTGCTGCACTGCTTGCCACTGAACACATTGCCAGCATTGAACACACTGTGCCTGCTGGTGGAGGGCATGCAGCAGATGCCTACGTAGATGGCAGATGTGTTGCTCCCATGGACACCAATGCCAGAGACGCTGCTCCCGCCAACACCAGACATGCCGCTCCTGCCAACGCCAGACACAACACTCCCATTGACAATAGACGCACCACTCTTGCCAACACTGGATGTGCCGCTCCCATCAACACTGCGCATGCTGCTGCCAGAGACAGTGTACTTGCTGGAGATGACGCGCCCAACATTGCCATTGGCCTTCCTGATCAAAGTGGAGGGTGTGGTGGCCTTCCTGGTTGTTGTGGCCTTTGTGGTTGTGGTTGTGGGCGCAAACATGGGCGCAGCAGTGTCTCCCCTCAGGTACAGTGACTGACAAAATTGATCAAGTGTTTGGGACTTTTTAAATGATCAATTCATAGCTCAACATTAAGCAGTAAAGCCTGAGCTCAAAATATAGTAGTAGATAGCCGGGCTTCTTAGCTCTCAAATGGGCCACTACAAACCCCATAGAGCTGAGCTCTGGATGTGCTACAAATAAAACATTGACTCCATCTCACTTGATCAGTTTTGTCACATCTAATCAGTTCACCATTGTTCTGCCTCTCCACCAGTGGAACCATGACCAATTATCTTTCCAATATTTATATGGGTCATCCATCATCATGAGCACCTATTAACTACAGTTTTCAGCCTAAATAACACTTTTAACCAACTCTGTAATATTTTGATTCATGTGTGCATTGCAGGTACATAATTTGAATGTTATGCAAAGCCTTGCCTTTCCACTCATGATCGATTTCTGTAATGGTCACGGATGAGCCTTCTATGTTAACAATGGGACTTACAAGCTGCTCCAGACTATTTTAGGAAGGTTGGCTTAGTGATCACATACCATGCCCATAGTCTTTAGTGGCCACAGCTCCTGCATCAATGCATACAGAGCCACAGAACTTTGTGTACACATTTATCTTGACTTGGAACAGACAAATTGGCATTGAAAGGGCCAAGCTGATTGCATGCCATGAGCCCCAGGTGCATCAGACTCCATGACTTGATCACTAGTTTATTTGCCCAAGAAGGGTTGAGTGCATACTCAATGTTCACTGTTTCTAACTCAAGCAACTAAGTCTAGTACTTAGTTTGATATCTGTTCTGCCTTTTGAGCAAGTTTCATGATTTTTATGCTAGACTGGTAATAGATGCCAGCTCCCCATCAAAGTCATCTTGAGCAGACCCAGAAATTATCAAAGAATGTCCTGCCTGCAGGGCAAATTGGACCACACAGAATTCATCTGCTGTCAACACAAGCAAAAATACTCCATGTATGCACTCTGAATACGACATGGTGTTAGCTCTGCTATAGCACCCAATATGGGGCAAATACTGGGCTGAGTGGGGCAATGTGAACCACAACAATCCTAGGATTATATTTAGGGCTGTCATGATAATTATCAAACTTTGTGCAATTGATGATCAAGTCTCAAAGACTACATCAAGGACAAAAACCATGATGTCAATCTAGGTATTTCTAGAGATGGTAGCAGTTCAAAATGTAAGGAGAGTATGAGCTGTTGGATATGTCAGGGGCATCATATGGTACTGCAATCATGGATGAATGCTCATTTCAGACATTAATAGTTACTCAAATATCTGAAAGACGATTGGTCATGGTTCCACTGGTGGAGAGGCAGAACAATGGTGAACTGATTAGAAGTGACAAAACTGATCAAGTGAGATGGGGTCAATGATTTATTTTTACATAGCCTAAAAATGTATAGTATGGGGCGTATAACAACTCATTCAAAAGCCAAGATGCAAGAATTTCTGCCTATGTACTTTGACTATATGCTATACAGCAGTACAGACGTCAGATCAGTATTCTTTTCAAAAGTGTGAAACACTTGATCAGTTTTGTCACCCACTGTACACCGTTGTTGTGTTCAAATGGGTATGTCCACTAGGCATAGCATGGTCCAAGGGCAAGGAAGACAAGAGGAAAGTGTGTTGCTAAATGGAAGTACAGTGTCATGTAGACAAGCATCCAGGCCCAGGCCTAAAACACATGTGCCATGGTAGCGCATCCACAGCTGATGTTGTCTGGGGACACTTGACAGTTTGATAAGATGAAGATGGCAAAGGTGAATCCAAGGAAGGTGTTGTAGTGATGTTGGAGGTTGCAATTAGGTGTTGCCAATTTTGCTTCCTCCTCCTGCTTGGGGATGGGTGCGGGATCCTGTGCCATGAGGTTCTTGTGAAGACAATCACAGACAAGCTTCTCTACACATGCATTGTTCTTGTCCAGCTTTGAAGATGCAGCTGGGTGGGGTGTATCACAATTGGGGATGGTGCCATCAACATGCCATGCAACAAAGAGGGCAATGAAGGCCACTGTGAACCAAGTTTGCCATTGATCTGCTTTTTCACCTCCACTTCCCTTGTATATCTACAGCGTGTAAGGCTCAGAGGAGTCCAGGGTCCAATAGATAAGACTCGCTGAGGCAGGTACTCAAGGTTGGCCAGATCATGGATGCATAAAACACAACAAAGCACTCAAACAGGTTGTGATTGGAGTGCCATTTTGTCAACATCCCAGTGCCATAGATGATGCCATGTGTAGAGTGCTTGATAAGGCCTGGGAAGATGTGAGCATGGTTGTGACACAAGGCAAAAGCGCACATGTACACAAATAGACACAGTGCATAAAGTCTGTTGGCAAATCACAAGTGGGCATCCACCCCAGAAGCTTGAATAGAGGCAACCAGCAAGCTCCATGGCACCGTACAATTAGAGTGGAGACATCTTTGTTGCCTGTGTCCAGGGCCTTGAAGGTGTACTTGATGTATTGCCACTCCTCACAAAAGGTAAACACTAGAAATGAGCTTCAGCATCCTAATCTGCAGTAGGAATATCTGCCTTAATCTTGGGATTGTAAGCGGCAGGATCCACAAGTGAGTAGAACAGAGTTGTGCAGTGAGGGCACATGAACTGCTTTCTGTTGTGCACAAGCAGGCTGGCTGCCATCCAGGATACTGGGAGATTGGAAGCATCTGAGTAGACACCAACATGGCACTCCTTCTGGTTGTTGTGACCATGGAACTTGAACTTGGCACCTTCCAATATCGAATTTTGCACAGGTTATTCAGTATGACAAAGTACAGCACACCTGTTGCATGAGAAGCGTTCTTCACAGCTTGGAACCTTCAATTGCGTGAGTAAGTGATCATCACAGTGGTCATGCAGCCATGCAATGCACCAGTCAAGATTCAGCTGGATCAGCAGTCCACTGGGCAGCAATACAAGACACTGTTTGTGTTTGAGCATGTTCATGTTTTCTATCTTCCATTTGCCCCTGCAACCCTGTTTGAGGCCAGCCTGAGCTGCTTGCCAATACCATCCATTGTAGACGTCCTGCATGGGTCAATGCTGATCCTGGTGTTGACCTTCCTCAAGGAGAGGAGGGACACCCTCTCCAGGCTGATCAGCCTCAGATTTTTGCTACTGCTGGAGGGCCTCCCACTTGTTTGGGTGCAGGAGAAGGTGCTGGAGAGCTCAACAAGGTGAGACATATGACAGCATCTTGAGAGGTGCACATTGGTTTTTCTTTGCATTCATCTGTTTTTCAATGTATACTTGCTCAGAGCAGTCTGCAGTGGTGTAGGAGGGAGAGGGACATTTTTCAAGAGTCTTGATGTCATTCACTGCGCAGCAGGTGTCACAGAATGTGTAGTAGTTGATAAAGCCCTCTGTAGACAGACCAAGTCAATGCTCTGCCATTGTGAGTGTCTGAGCCATAGATGCCAGACCCTCAACCTGGAGCTCAGGTGTGCACTTTGAGAGTCCCTCCTGTCATGGATCTGCCTGGCAGCCCATGACATGACCCTGACTCAACTCCAACCTCCTACGCTGGCCAATTCCAACCACTCCGACTTGGCAACACTGGTGTCCAACTTACCATGCCAAGCTCCCACTCCGCATATCCCGAGCCCGACTGAATTGACCTGTGGGCAGATGCCAAACAGGTGCCACGCCACCAGGCATGCCCATCAACTTCCCTGCTCTTGGACCCCTGCTTCTTTTGGACTAGTGCCCCTCTCCTGTTGTAGCTCCTGCTACTTCTCCTGTCTTGTTCCCTGTCCTTACCAGATGTTCCTTGCACTCCCCTTCATTATGTATGTTGCAGAGCAGAGCTCTTGCTTAACTAACCACCAAGCAGTGAAGCTGCAATGAAGGCTGATGGAGGGTGACAACCCATTGGTGTCACACTAACTGAGAAGGCACTGTCCCAGTGACAAAGTAAGTGAATAGAACTACAATCACCAGGTCCTGGGCGGCTTACCTGTCCCAGTGACCAAGAGGTCAATCTGAGGAACAGGAGGCCAGGACTGGGGCATTTAAATACACATGCAAGCAGGCCTGAGTCATACATATGAGTCATGGTCTGAGTCAGCCTGAGTAAGCATGAGTCAGG
>LCTX01000160.1:0-30680 GCA_002233555.1 Limonomyces culmigenus | reverse complement strand
GCGCCGGGCCGGATCTCCGGCCCTTGTCCTCCCGTCCGATGTCGTCGAAACGCCGGGCGTCCGCATCGTCGACCGAGAGCGTGGGCGCACACAAGGCCGCGCGCGCGCCTACTATATCGAGCGGGGTGCTGATCCACGCATGCACGCTCCCGCCGACGTGCAGCGCGCAGCGGCCGACGGCGCTGCCCGACGGCGCCGCGCTCGCGCGCCACCACGCGACGTACCACACCCACGTCTGCGCCGCGCGCGGCTGCCGACGTGTCTTTCCCGACGCGCGCTTCCTCGAGCTCGTGCGTGCTCCCGCGGGATCCGGGTGAAATGCGATGAGAGCGCGGGTACAGCACCAGACGGAGTGCCATGACCCGCTCGCGGCGGCGCGTAAGGAGCGCGGGGACAAGATCGTGCGTAAGGGAAAACCTTGCAAAGGCGCTGCTTATACTTATGTACAACAGTTCGCGTGCTTCGTCGCCGCCTGCCCCAAGCACTTCTCCGCGCCCAAGACCCGGCGCCTGCACCTCGTCGAGGCGCACGCTTACCCGAAGCAGTGCGCCCTCCCCCCTTCCCGCTTGCCCCCCACTCACACAAACGCGTAGGTTCTTCTTCGCGCTCCCGAACCACGGGATCGGCGGCCTGCTCCGGCGCTACGGCGAGGGCGCGAGCCTCGTCCGGCCGGACTGGACGCCGCACGAGCCCGGCGCGTCCTCGGACGATGAGGACGTCGACGCCCCGATGGAGGCGGAGCCCAAGCCCGCGCGCGAGGCGCCCCCACACCTGGACAAGACGCCCGACAAGGACGTGGACACCCTCGCCGCCGCGCTCGACACGCTCGCGCTCGCGCTCGTCCCCCGCGGCGGCGTGCGCTTCGGCCGCGGCGGCGTCGCCCCCGCCTTCGATGCGCGCTCGCGCCGGCGCGTACGGCGGGGGAGCGCACATGAGGACGACGTGGAGGAGGCCGAGGCCGAAGCGGAGCGCAGGGCGGCGGTCGCGTTTGTGCCGGTGCAGGTCCGAAGGAAGGTGGATGCGGGTGCGATGGTGTCTTAGGTGAGAGTGTATGGATATGTACAGGTCTTGATCGATCAAGCGTCTACTCTTGAACTTCCAGGACATGTCGCCGGACGGGGTTGGCGTGTATCTGGACGATACATACCAGACATCTCATTCACGAAGCTGTCATGACAGCTCTCAGCCAGCTAGCAGTGTAGATATGTAGCCTCCCCATGTACAAAGTAACTCCTTACTCGGATTCCCCTTCTAATCATACACTTGAGCTTGAGCACGGACTAGCCTGAATGCGGCGGCTGCACGCTCAGTAGCCTGCTTCCACAAACAATGACGGTTCTCCATGTCCCTTCAAATGATGTGTCGGAAATGACCATTGGGGCGGGTGAGCAGCACATACCACTCGCTCACAGCGGCGGTTTCATGGACTTGTACATCTTGGGCGGTTTCGTCCCACATACTAATATCATCAGCACTAGGACCGTTGATCCCAAAATGGCCTTCGAAGACGAGGGCGGTGAGCTTGACGTCCCTCCCTCGTGCGCGGAGCAGCACGACGACATCCGACCATGGCTGAGAGTTGGAACTTTTGCCGGTGCAGGTGGCACACGTATTCTGTTTGCGGAAAGCCAGTGTCTGCAGCTCTGGATGTACGTCTTCTTCCTCCAGCATGGCTCGGGCAAACCGTTTGCCCACATGTGGATCTATCAAAGCCAATGTCCTGAGCAATGGCATTGAGCGCACAGCCGTGAGGAGCCCACTGCCAGGGAATTCATGAGTCTCCAGCTCATGAACCTGGCTGACGTCAAGGATTTCCACCACGAGATTGTACAGGTCGACGAGACGGATGCCGGGGCAGGCCAACGTATATCTTCCCGGCTTTTTGCCGTTGGTGCCTTCTCATTCCAAGTGAACCCCCAAAGCGAAATGGATGCTTCGCAGATACACCCCGGGATGGAGGTGCAAGTGCAGCTTCATAAGGGTCCGGAGAAGATCGAGCGAGCGCGCTATGGTCTCTTCCTCATCCTCATATCCACCTTCGTTCAGGATATCCAGTGGCGCGAAGCCATTGATAGATACCGAAGCTGAGAAAGGGATCTGGAGAGCTTGTAGGAGAACGAGGGACCCGCTTAGGTCCTCCTCAAGATGTATGTTTTTCATTTCACTCATCACGATCTTCTGTGCGTTCTCTATGGGATCCAGCGGCACCACAATGTCTGTCTTGAGCGAGAGAGTGGTGAGAAGGGGACACTTTTCCAGGATGCGTAGCACGAGCACAATAGTGATTCTTTCCCAATTCTCTTCATCAGCCAGTGTCTCCGGAGTGAGGTTGTAAGGCTGCAAGTTGATGACCAGCGTCCGCAGGTTCTGGTATATCGGCGACTCTGAGTGCGGAAAGCAGTGGTTGAACACCATGTGCATGAGGTTGGGAAGGGGCATCACAGCGTCAAACGCATCGCGCTTGAGCCAGATCGGCTCGACGTTATCGTTACTCCCGTCATTGGAGAAGCGGTACTGCTCCCCGTTGAGGTCCGGGTCAAACGACAGGCGCCAGGACTGCAGCGCCGGCATCGGGCGCAAGCTTCTCATCAGAGCCCTAAATGGCTGCTGATGAGAGGAGACGGTGAGCGAGCGCACGCGGTGCGCGTTGATGACCACGTCGCCCCATTCGGCCAGGTCCTGGACTGTCGCATCCTGGTACGACGGAGGCGAGTAGATGATGTCGAGAGGGAGTGCACGTGAACGGGCGATCATGGACCGGGAAAGGTTGGGAAGGGAAAAGTAGGGTGTGGTACAGAGCGCAGATGCGGAAAGCACGAGCGCGCGCCAGCGTCGACACGTTTGCGAGAAGGTATGCCAGCACCGACTTTGCGTGTCGAGGCACAATGATCTAATGTCCCAAGGAGTTGCGATTGTCAACGAGCAATACGCGAATATAGATAGAAGAATTTCATCAGGTAGGTCATTGACGCAGTGAGCGGGCATAGTGGTCGGAGCAGATGGTGGTTCAACTCTAAGAGAAGGTCCAACCACGTGATATGAACTTTGATCGAGAGAGACCCGGCGTCCTGGCTTCGTCTCTTGGTGTATCTGCATGAGACCTCATACGAATGCTAGAATTGTATGATTGTGCTAGTATGTCCATTCAGAAAATAAATTTAGAAGCGCGGTATGTCGTACGACGCGAAAGGATGTCATAAGTGAATTGGATGATGGCAAGAATAACGGGCAAAAGGATCAATGGCCAGCGCGGGGGTCGAACCCGAGACCTTGGCGTGACATGTATTACGGGTTGGACCCCCGCGCACAGTATTAGCACCACGCTCTAACCAACTGAGCTAGCCGGCCATGAAATCGAGCCCTTGGGGCCATATATGTTTGGTTCACATCGGATCACTTATCTCAGGATCTGCTCTTACCCTCGTAGACGCGAATGATGCCAGCCCACTCCACTGAATCGGGCACTGACCAAGGTGTGAGAGGGATCCACGAGGCGAGGGCGAGGCAAGCACTCACCCTCTTTGTCTGACTCGCTGCGGACCATGAGTGCGGAGATCTGTTTGAGCAGCTCGTTCTTGGCTCGCGCTACGCGTGCCGCGGTATCTTCCTCTCTCCGGAGATGCCACGCCGCGCGTTGTCGAGCTTGTACATCCATCTGCTGCTGCCACTCGACCATCGCCTCGGCATGCTGCTCAGTAAACACCATGTTCTTCGCGGCGATTTCAGCAGCCTGCGCCTCGGTGGCTTCAACAGGCATGCGGAAGGTCCTACCCACTGGCTTGGGGAGAGACGGTAATTCAGCAACCTTCTGATCTGGAGCGGCGAATGTGTTCAGCAGCTTCCTGCCTGGCTTGCAGATGAGGCTGAGTAGCTCGATCACGAACTTCTGGCAGTTATTGCTGGTAGGCTTATAGGTCGGGTCCATGTGCGGGGGCCGGATGGCCTCTTGCGCTACCATGTGGCATACTTATAAAAACGAAATGGGAATCACACGCCGAGAGTGCGCACCTGCCAGGGCTATAGCCGTATCGTTCAAGGACGTCGTACCGATTGCATAGCGCGTAAAGTACGACCAGTCGGGGTCGTCTACGGCTCTGCAGTTGTTGTAAAAGTTCTGGAGGAGCTCTAACACCGACGCGTCGAGCTCGTGGAGGTAGTCCCCAACGACGACTGCCCAGTGAAACTTCTTGTCGGGCTGTGCCTCTGTCACACGCCCATGATGGCTACCGCCCGCAAATCGACGGTGAATGAAGTCGAACGACAGTGGAGCGCAGGCAACATGTACAGGCCGAGGTGCGTCGTCGCCGCGCGGAGGTTCGAAGTGAGCGGCGGAGAGGATGACATTCTTCATGGCGGATTGAAGAAAGCTGGCCCCCGATACTGAACCTAGCCCGAGCATCATTGCCTCGTTTTATCGCCTGGCGTCGTCGTCGCTGCATGAAGGAACGCGGACCCTACGTAGCCGACACAGTCCATATGCGAGGTAAACCCGGAAGAGTGCATCAACCGATCTCCGAGTCTGCGGATATGCTCGGAGGAGAGTGGTGACTACGTCCGAGTGCACCCGCCGCTCTATCGATCCCGCTCGAGGGTGTAAAGCACGGATCGCCGAGCACGCCATCAGGAGACGACAAAACCGCCGACGTCATGAATCTTGATCATATCGACCTCGCGACATCAGCACGTGGGATTGGGCAGAGACTTTGGGTTTAAGCAGCCGTACAAAGATAGTAAGCAGTCCGCTGAGGTCCAATAAGTGACAGGATCCGGAGGTTGCAGATGTTGGAGCGAAGGAAGAGGTGAACCCATCACGTGCTCCCTGCGGCACTTGGACCTGTACTGTCATCTCTTGCCGTTGGCGTATACTGCTGTGCCCACAGAAAATCTGCATATCGACCTTCCGCTCTGCGTCTCGTGATGACATGTGTAATCTCGGAAGGGCGGGTCTCCGAGTATCATGTTTGCCACCATCATGTCCCATGTCATGTCGGAGGCTTCAAGACTTTCACCTCCGATGCACGTGCCGCCGTCTCGCAGGCCTGAAGATCTCGCTGTCAAGACGCACTTATTGTATAAAAGCCCGTGGTGTCATTGGTTATCCTCGTCCTCAGGAATCTCAACCCTGCGACTCCTTGGCCTCCTCACACTGTACATCTTCTCTACCTTTGTGAGCGCCTCCCTCCCCCCTATACTTATCCATCTCTTTTTGACCGAGATCGACAGCATACAGACATGTCTACCCCAGAGCCCGTCTTCAACCGCGAGGAGCTCAAGCTCACCGAGGCTAAGAGCCTGAACGGTCTCACGTACGCGATCGGACAGCCGAAGGCAACCGAGGACACGACCGGAGCTCGAGGCATCTTCGCTCAAGCGCGCGCCTTCGATGTACAGGTCAACTGGCCGGTGCAGGACAACGAAAAGTGGAACGCTACCGACACCGACTTCCTAGAGAAGACTGGCATCCTCCAGTACCGCGTGATCGGCGCCAAATGGTGGCAGACTGGCAAGTACTCCATCGACATCACCTGCGACACCAAGTACGACTACATGTTCTACGACCAAACTAAGGACGGCTACGAGATCGACTGCAGCATCACCGGTAACCACTACGTGGCCTACCGGTCCGACCAGCCCACGATTGTGCGCATCACTGGCAAGTAGCCGCACAGCTAGGAAGTCTCGGGCAAGGTCCGAGCGGTTGAGTCATGTTGATTCACGTTGATGACTGATCCTTTGTGTTGACCAGGCCAGATCGAAAGGGTCATCTTGATACTTTGCTTCGATCGCGCTCGTCATTGCTGGCCATTGCGCGTTCCTCTTCTATCCATTTGCGTGTATGATTACATTGCTATTGTCTACCTCACCTTGCCTTTTGACACTTGTGCGTGAGTTTGTGATCCGCCCAGCCATCTTTGAGGCAATCCGTCGAGCAAAACATAACGGCACCCTTGCATGTACCGCCGCACTTCTTCCAGTCTCCACCGACGGAGCCGCAGGTAAAGCACCGAAGCCATGGCCCCATCCGCGGCGCCTCTTCATCTGCACGAACGGCGGCCGCGTCGAGCAGGCCGCCAGGCATGTCCAACGTGAGCTGCCATATGTCGCTGAACGTACGTTTGGCCACATGCTTCGAGGGCACCTGCGTCCGTAATGAGCAGCAGGAACGGAAGGATCGACAAGGAGTGGGAACGTACAAAGTCGCTGTTTGTGTACCCCCCAAACATGTACGTCTTCCCCGTCGCCTCGTCGACGAACATGTGCGACTGGGCGCGGAACGACGGGAATCCGCGGGTGATGACGTGCTTCCAAATGCGAGTGTCCGGGTCCCACGAGAATGCATCCCCGAAGTACGCATACTGGTACATCTTCTCTCTGACGAGCGTCGGCATGCCGGGCGTGTACCCGCCGTACACCAGCACGCGGTTCAGAACCGGATTGTAAGCGACCGCCATCTCCGTCCGTGGGGAGGGAAAGTTGCCTTCCATCCGCTCTAGTCGCCACTGCTTCGACGGGATGTGGTACGACCACATGTCCTGATACCTGCACACGAAACGTTGACGGAGATCCTGATAGACAAGGCGTGTGAGACACGTACTGGAAGTCTTCCTCAGTCCCATGAGGCTTGTTGAACATGAGCGCACCCGAGCGATTCACGTTCCCGTACATTATGTACAGGCGCTGTTGATGCGGAATTATCCAGCTGCTTGCATGACGACGAAGGTCCGGCATGCTGGTGGCAGCATGTGGTTCTGGCGTGCCACCTAAGAATGTCCATTCGAACGTGGCGAGGTTCAGAGCGAGGAAAATGTTCGTGCCCAAGGTTTGGTCATCGTCTCCGCCGCCAAATACGTACATGACCCCCTCGAAGATCTCGACACAATACTGGTCATGTCGGCTGCGAAACGGCCAGGGCTTCGTGCCGTTGTATGTTGTCTTCTGCTTGTACCACCGCTCTGCCGCAAGATCGAACACCCAGAGATGGCTCTTCATGCCCTTGAACATGTATGCCCTGTCGCCCCGCCGACGCATGTAGATCCCGAGCAGAGCAGGTCCTTCGGGGTGGTCCGGCAGCTTTGTCCACTTTCCCAGCGGCTCGAGCGGTAGATACCAGAAATCCAGAGGAAACTTCATCGTCTCGCGCCAGTTCTGTCCACCGCAAACGTAGAAGCGGCCACGCCACACGAAGCTCGCGAACAACAATCGGCCGAGCGGGGCCGGGCCAGTCGGCTTCAGCTTACGCCAGAGGCCACGAATCTGAAGGTCCGGATGGTTGACGGGCTGTTTGTCCACGAGCTGTGGCTCCGGGTGCCGGAAACTCGCGGTATGCACTACACGACTCACGAGGAAGATATAGTCAAAGCACGAAGCAGAAGACACCCACTCATTTTTCTAAAGTCCCTTATGTTGTTGATACGAGGTGTCGCGTTGGACTCGTCGCACGCAGTGAGCGCCCATGAGTGACGTGCGTTGGAAAACCATGAAAACGAGCCCGTGTTGCCCAGCTGCTCGAACACCTTCGCTTGGAGGTCAAAGCAGCGAAGGATGTTCTTGAACAGAATCAGATCTAGCCAGGGAATTATGAGGTGCAGAGGAGCCTACGTAGATGTGCTCTTCGAGAGGGAGGTGAACGTCCATCCATGCTGGCAGAGAGTGTTGGAATGAGAGGAGTGGGGCCCGATGTGCGACTTACGGAGGTCGTTTGGGCGAGAAGCGTAGCGCTGATTACTGTAGAGCATTTGGGTTTCTTGAAGCCATCGAAGAGCCTATATTTCGATGAGACAAGGCTTGCGATAACTGATACCAGTCGCACGCACCTCAAGTTTACGTCCCATGGCTAAGTGACACTCAGCAATACCGTTGAAACACTCCGAGAGGTCTATCATCCCTGTGCATTCGATAGTGTCTCCGTCGGTGAGCCAGGTCTTGTACTTGTCATTCAGAAACGTCGATGACGGGAGCTCGAACGTCGCTCCGAGGTACTCGCGCGCGCCGGTTTGGAACTCGCCTATAGCAAGCCCATACTCCTTTTTTGCAAGATGCTTGTTCGCCGCCTCGATATGTATGATGCAGAGCATGCCTGGCGCGTAGCGAGCAGGGCCGCTATTCGGCTGTTCGGCATGCAGCCTTTGGAGATTTGACTTGTTCAGGTCAGACACCGAGCCATCAGGCTGACGCATTGAGTCAAGCAAACGCAGTTCGAGGCGATAGTTTTTCGCGCTGGCGATACGCCCGAGCATTGTGGACGACGGTGCGAGTAGACAAATGTGGGCGGAAGGACTCAAGGAGCGGTATGATGACGTCACGCGTCTCTGGTCAGGACGTTCGTCGTTCATCTCATTCAAGCTTACAAGTACTCAAGTAAAGATGTACGTCATGCATGTTCGCCTTGACCATGGTGCAGGCCTTTATTCTGTTGAGTGCGCTCGACCATATCGATGTCACGCAAGTATGAGACAGTGGTGGTGACATATATACAGTTTAGCGGACGGGACAGGCAAGTGATGTTATCCCACATCTCAGTGCCCACTGTCCTTGTCACGGCTAAGGTAACGAAAGAACTCCGCGTAAGCATGCTCGATATCGAACATGAGCTGGAATATCATCATCAGATAGGCGCAGATCAATCGGAACGTGAAGCTGACCTGACGAGATTGCTCTTCAGTGAGTTCTTCAGACGCTTTCATCCCGTTCAGTGTGATCAGCCTGGAACCGAGTGGCTGTGAGCTACATCTAAGACGAATCAAGACAACAGCAAGACATACCAGCTAACCATCTTCGACCGTCCTTCCCATTCTTTCGATCCCTTGAATCGAGCATAGCCCGTAACGAGGTCCTGAAGAAGAGGGTGCAACTGATCCTTTGCACGGATACGAAGTTTGAGAGCGTCCATGAACGTGATGAAGCTCTGCATAATATTTTTAGCCTACTGTCTCGGCAAGAGAGCAGAGAGAGACGCGCCTGCGTAGTCTCGGCCACCCACTTGCCGGTCTCCGGTCCAGCCTCACTCGAGTGCTCAACCGTCGCCGGTACGCCGACCTTGATGCGATGGAGGCCCGCAGGATGATCCATCTAGTGATATAAGAAGGGATTCACTATCAGGGGACGTGGAGCATACCCGATATCGTGTCATGAAACCCTCGATGCTGGGCACATCGTCACCCACCAGGCCAAGCATTGTTTTGTACTGGCTCAGCAATCGGGTACATGCCGGCGCATATCTCTTCTGCACTCTCAGATGTGTGGCCCTTGTTGGTAGCATAGATACTCACTCGGTTGCGGATATCGCGTCCCTGACATAGGCTCGCTCCAGAAAGTCCAGTGCGACAACGATGCCGAAGAGAGTTGCGCGATTCCCGACACGCTCGCGCTCCGCATTTGTTGTGTAGAGCCGGACCTCTTCATCAAGCGAGATCGACATGTCAGAGTGTCTGTACTAGTAGGAGATGATAACACGGCGGAGGAAGCGAAGGACAAGGGTAGAGCAGACGATGTGGCGCACGTTCGCTCCCAGCACCAACTTCGAGCGCGGGTGGGTGCTTTATAGAGAGCACTAAATGGCATCAAGACTTCTTTGGAGCTTTTATAGAGAGCGCCAAATGGCATCCAGACTTCTTCAGAGCTTTATCTGTTGCTATCGCCTGGCTGTCCTCCAGCCATGATCTCTCGCTCGTTGGCCGTGCTCTTAGGTCTCGCAGTTGCTCGCGCTGCCTCTACTCAGGCGACGCTCGCCGACCCGGTGGCAGGTCAAACGCGCCTCACGTTCAATAAGGCCGGGAGTTTCAAGATTGTTACTTTTCATGATCTGCATTTTGGCGAGGTGTGTTTTCGTGCGGAACTCGCAATGAAGGAATCAATGCTGACACGTGTCCAAGGCGGAAGACACTCTCTGGGGCCCTCAGCAAGATGTGAAATCTATTGGGGTGATGAACAAGGTGCTCACCGCCGAGAATCCTGACTTCGTGTGCGTCCTTCTTCTTGCAACGGTGCTCAGCCGGGCGACACGAGCTCCAGTTATATGCGTGAATATTGACTGGGATACAGTGTATTCAACGGTGACTTGATCACAGGAGAGAACACTTTGTAAGAATCTCCACTCTCTGTCTCGTCCTTGGACATCTAACTCTCCTTTCAGCAAGGAAAACTCGACCCTCTATCTCGACCAAGTGCTCGCACCGACAGGCCAGCGCAAGATTCCATTTGCCAGCACCTATGGTAACGTTCGTGCTCCTTCCCAGCCCCCTTTTCAAGTGGCTCACGAGTCTATCCTACAGCACGACAACGACTTCAACATCACACATGCCGCTCTCCTCGCGCGAGAGCGCCTTCTCTATCCAAAGCTGTCACACACACACCTCACCGCCGGCTCTACCGCGACCGGGCCAGGAACGTTCTACGTGCCTGTCTTCCAGCATGCCTCTTCTTCGAAACCCTCGCTTCTGCTGTGGTTCTTCGACTCCCGCGCCGGCAAAGCATACGGCACTGGTGTTGAGCTAGAGGACTGGGTCGACCCTCAAGCAGTCTCTTGGGCGCAGAGCACTGTGGCGGAAATGAGGCGTACATGGCAGCACCTCCCACCGAGCCTCGCGTTCGTGCACATACCCACGAACACAAGCCGTGTGTACCAGGACACGATCATCACGCCCGAGAACGGCGATAACTCAGCCGAGCAAGACCCGGACTCGCCCGAACTGCGCTTCCCGGGACTTAACGACGACGAGGGCCTGGCGGCGCAAGACAGCGAGGGGTACTACCACCCGAGCTATCAAAGTGAAGACCGGCCATTCATCTCGTTCTTGGAGAAGAACCTCGCAAGTCGCGCGCACGGCGATGGTGGACTCTTTGCGGTCGTGAGTGGGCATGATCACGGAGATGCATGGTGCGCGAAGGGCCCCTCTTCGAGCAACATCACCGTGTGCTTCGGCAGGCACTCAGGCTATGGTGGATATGGCTCGTAAGCACATCCATGTTCTGATGCATGTTCGATTTCTGATCCCACACATAGATGGGCTCGAGGCTCCAGAGTCTTTGAGGTCAAGGTTGGCTCTACGATCATGCCGTCGTGGATAAGGATGGAAAACGGGACCGTGATCGATCAAGTTACGCTAGGACCGGGCTTTGGCAACTAGTGGGTGATTCCATATCGATGGCATGGTCGGGGTAAGCATATTCTATGATCATGCAACGCGTTACTTGCGGTCACCAAGCCGGGTACAGACGAATCTCAAGGCATAAGGGGATGGTGTGTGTTCAAGTATGACTATCGCCTGATCGGTACTACGATCACGCAGGTGGCTCGCATTCGACGTAGTACAACGAACAGAGACCTTGCCAAAGTGGCGTAGACCGCCACGCGTATGCGCACAATCGTAGCTGAGCATTCGCTTGTCTTCTTCCCTCACCAAAGACATCTCCTACCTCCTCAGTCCATCTGTTATTCGTCTCAAACTGCGATGCAGGGGCATCGTTTGACGAAACATATTGGCTTTGAACGAGCACAAGCTCCAACGGAATCTGCTCCAGCCGTCGGAAGGCCGAACCTTGGAACCACAACGTCTGCCAGGAGTACAGCATTTTCGCCGATGGTATCGGTCATTTCTGATTCTGCCCGAGCACCCCGTGTTTCAGTATCGGCAAGTATCGGCAAGTGTGCAGTCGCTTACGCGTCCATCGGCATACGCCAAGAGATGTCGTTAGTTTATAAATCGCCAGGATCGATCGCACTGTCTTCATCACCTCCTCATCTGCTCTCCCATCCTATCTCATCTGCTCTCCCATCCTCTCTCATCACACCTCAGACCCGACTGCTTAAGCGATGTCCTCTCACGGAACCAAACGATCTATGCCTTACGGTATTTAGTTCAGTCCTGTCTATGATACTCAACCCGTCACACTTGCTTCACAGTACGGCTCGGAAACTCGGGCCTCAAAATCTCTCGAATCATCCTCGGATGCATGTCATACGGATCACCGGAGTGGCAAGGCTGGGTCGTTGGCGAAGAGGAGAGCATAGCTCACATCAAGGCCGCCTACGATATGGGCATCAACACTTTTGACACCGCCAACGTAAGCACTGCTATCTCCGGATCTCCGAGCGAACTTGAGACTTGCGGGTTCAGTATTACTCCAATGGTCTCTCAGAGTCTCACATTGGGAAGGCCATCAAGCAACACAATCTTCCTCGTGATGAGATCGTTATCATGACCAAGGTATATCAATCCTGATACATCGCTTGGCGCCGCGCTCAAGGTGTCATGACAGCTGTGGTTTCCCGTATCTTCGACAGTCGCCGATGCTATCAACGTAGCGAGCGGTCAAGATCCTGCTCAGTACGGCTTCGTCAACCAGCATGGCCTTAGCAGGAAGCACATCTTCGATTCGGTGCAGCACTCTCTTCGTCGCCTTCAGCTGGACTACATCGACGTCCTTCAAATCCATCGATTCGACTACGAGACACCCGTTGCAGAGACAATGCAAGCTCTGCACGATGTTGTCAAAGCCGGATACGTCAGGTATATTGGTGCGAGCAGTATGTTCGCACATCAGTGTACGTCGCATTCCGCGGTAGATTGGTTTGTGCCACTGACATAGCGTGACCAGTCTGGCAGATGCAGACATACGCGATCGCCAACAACCTCACGCCGTTCATCTCAATGCAAAACCAGCACAACCTGTGAGGATTACTGATCTCACCTTGGCATTTGGTCTGACCTGCTGCACAGTCTCTACCGCGAGGACGAGCGGGAGCTATCGCCCACCCTGAAGCATTTCGGCGTTGGCTCAATTCCGTGGTCACCACTCTGCCGTGGGCTTCTCAGCCGTCCGTGGAAGACCAGCTCAGATAGGGAAGCGAACGACCCCTGGGCTGCGATGTACGCAGAGTTCGGAGAAAGCAGCGAGAAGATCGTGCAGGCCGTCGAAAAGGTCGCCAAAGCTCATGGTGCGACGATGGCTCAGGTCAGTCTTGCCTGGCTGCTCGCCAAGGATGGGGTCTCAGCACCGATCGTTGGGACAACCAGGCTCAAGAACTTGTACGATCTACAGGGTGAGCTTCCAGGACACGAACGACTGAGTGACACACTAATCGAATTCTGCTTAGGTGCTCTCGAGCTGAAGCTGACTGCCGAGGAGATCAAGGAGTTGGAGGCACCATATCGTCCTCAGAATATCGTGGGTCATTGGTGATGAGTGCCCCAGCAACGAGATTGTGTCTTACAATGTGTTTCCTCACGATGTACTCTCCCGCAATCACATTTCTACTTCTCAATCATCCCTCATAAACTAACACTCATAGATGTGAGCATATTTGGCCACTGCCAAGTAGGAGAAGCATACTAGTCTACATGTTACATGGTGTGCATAGGCAGCAAGTACATACCCGAAGAAAGGTAGATCATATGAAGGGGTGAGTGAAGATGGATATGATACATATGCAGATGCGAGGAGTCAGGGAAATAAAGCAAGATAGAGAGTACCGGGGTGATGCAAGCAACACTGTGCAAGACAGGCTCGAACATCCTCACTTGGGAGAAGAAAACACGAGTCGGCCAGTCGCGCCCGTGCCGTGGCGATCGACCTCGATACCAACCAAGCGTGTCTTCCCGCCAAGCCAGTCGATACGCTTCAACCCGTTCTCACGGGTGCCAGACGCACATCGGCGCTCGAACGCGTCTCGCACACGCCGCTGCGCCGTCGAGCCAGCACCGAGAGCGTCCCACTCGGTCTTGCCCGCAGGCCGGTGCAGCGCCGCGTGCAGTGCGGCGAGAACGTCGAGAGTAGTGATCGCTGAGTGACGTGCACCTCCACCGCCGCTTGGTGAGGGAGAAACGAGCACAGGTCGTGAGAGGAGCGGGTGTGTGAGCGTGAGCTGCGCGTTGCACGGAAGTGCTGGCTCGGTTGCTGGCTCGGCAAGTATCTCCGCCGAGACAGACTCGCGAGTGCGCCGGTTGAGCAGCGCCTTGGATGTGGGCGGGTGCTGCACGTCGTACGAGATGAGTGCGCGTTTGAGGCGGCCGTGCGCGAGGAGCGGGTTCATTTTGAAATTGGCGGGGGGCGGCGGCGATGGCGGGAGCGCCCGCGCAACGGGGGGCAGCTTCACCGGGACTGGCAGAGGCGCGGGGTCAGCCACGCGGCGCCTGCGAAGGCGGGCCTGCTCACAGGCGGCGGGCGTGGCGGGTGCTGGCGGCCACGTGTTGCTCGACCGAAGCTTCGGCCGCTGATCGGCGAATGCGACGTGCTTGGGATGCGACGTGTGCAGGGCGATGTCGAAGGACGCCCGTGGTTTGCGAAGCGACGAACGCGAGGATGCGGCGGTGGACGTACCGTAGGGCGCTGATCGATCATATGTCCGTAAGGATCGGCACCGGAGTGATCGGATGTCGGACTTACATGGTGCGTGTGCGCGGGTGGACGCATATGAATGCGAGTATGAGATAACGCACGGTGCGGACACAGGCGCGCGAGACACAGACGGCCGCACAGGTCGGACGGGGTGCGTCGACACATACGTGCCGGAGTGGCTAGAAGAAAGCGAAGGTGCCATTGGCGAAGGCCTAGTCGAGCGCCGCAGAGGGCGAGCGACGCTCGGGGAGGACGATGGCACGCTCGCGTAGTAGTAGTCGTGAACAGAAGAGGACGTGGTCGACGTCGGGATGTAGTAAGAAGTCATGAGAAAGGGTGTTGAAGGGTGAAGCGTTGGCGTCGTGAACGTCGTCAACGAGGGAAAACAAGAAAGAGCAGGGCCGTGTCTTATACATGTTTGCGTCGGCGCTCTAGATCGTTGTCCTCATGGAGCACGGATGGTGGTGGAGGAACAACCCTCGTTCTCCACAACCTTCGTGATGTCAGTGCAGTGAGCATCGGGCGCTCCAGAGCACACCAACAATGTGTTTGAGCGTAGTCAGTGGGTTGCCGGTGTGTGAGGAGAGGTAATCGGTACGAGAGATGAGCCACCAGCGACGATCCGCCGCTCCAGGCCGCCAGGTTCATTGATGGCGAAGTGCACACCTCAGCCTCGCGGGAGCGAGAACTGAATACAAAGCAACCGAGTACGTGGCCGCAGAGGGAAACGGCTGTACTCAAAGACGGCGGAAGGTTATGGTTGAGGTAAAAGGAGCCTCGTGGCGTCATCTCCGACAGCCTCGCCGCATCTCCGATCAATTCACCGGTGGTGATGTGTACGGCAAAGCCCACGTCGAGGGATGTTTTCAGTACAAATCCGGAACAGAAACGGGCCGAATCGGGAGCACAGAACGTGGTGTGTCAGTGCGTGCTCGATGTTTTTCACAAGCACCCGCCCAGCTCCTCAGAAACCTGATGCACGTGGAGGCACACCTCTGTCGCCTGACTCGCGGACCGAGCAGCAGCCTCGGCTGCGAAGCGAGGACCTGTCTGCCCGCCATCACCCGATGTGCATCGCGCATCAGACCGCCTCCCGCTCCGAGGGTGCACGCACGGCGATCCGAACCCCCTTTCGGCATGAGGTCAATCACGTCCGGTGGTGTGGATCTCTTCGAACAGCGACGATCAGTGACGAGCTGCCGACCACGCGGTGCGCACGAGCTGACATTTCCATTAGACATTAGGGCAAGCATATCATTTATCTTCTGCCGCTCCTCGTTGCACTCACGCATCCTGCACCTGACCAAACCGCAGCCGCTGGATGTCGGCCAGCTTCACGATGGGGAACGGAAGCCCGCGCGAGTCGACTTGAGGGCCCGTTATCTCCTCGTCGCTGAGGGATTCGAGGCGTGCAGCCTCCCGTCGGATATACTGGACAATAGCACTCATGGTCTGCGGGTACGCGACGTATTTGTCCGCCTGATAGAAGAGATACTCGTCAGTGATTCGGTTCGAGTGGAGCAAGATGGGAGCACCGACCTCGCTTGGACGGTAGTCCCGCACACCAGAGAAGTCCTCTGCCCGCTCTTCCTTGTCGAGGCCCTTCAGGTTGACACGCCGAACCTCGAGCTCGTTCCCTCCGACCAGGTTCACCGCACGACGATAATAGCCCGCATCGTCTTCTGCCGTCATCCCCTCCCATGGCAGGGCGATCCCACCTGCGCCGCGCCCGCCGAGGAGGTTGCGCCACACTGCACCCGCGAGCTCCTCGTCTCCCCGGACGAGTCCGAGATCAAGAGCGAGGCCCAGTCCCGCCCACTGCTCCCTGAGCACCTTCATCTGCATGCTCACGAGCCGCTCGGGCGCGTACCGCTTGCTCGGCTTGCCATCCTTGTCGACGAGCGGGCCAGGTGGGACGTAGAACGGCTCGAGCGTCGCCGCAAGCTCAGACGGCGTCCGTGTTGGACTACTCGGGCTCGACGAAGGGACAGCGAGCGGAAGTGCCGCACCACGTGAAGGATGCGCACGCAGGACGAGCCGGATACGATCCTCGATGTCGAAGAAGAAGTGGTCGATGAGCGCCTGGATGTGTTGCTGACCCAGCGGCTTCGGGAGTGCCCGGAGACGAGTCGTGAGGAGCCAGACGTGGAGGTTTGTGATAGTAAACCACGATTGGAAGGTCGGTGGTAACGAGCAGCCTGCGTGGAAAAGGTCAGCTCATGATTCCCATAGTATCATACGGACAGAAAAAACCACGCCAAAATGACCAAGAAAGTGATGTATACAGAATATGATAGATATGGAGCGGTATGTTGTGGAAAGTTGAAGGAAGGGTTGGATCGAGGATGCACGCCACGCATCGGGAAACCGTTCGTCATAGGCGTCCGCCGTTCACCAAGCGTGGCGGCCAGCCGGCACGTATGCTTAGAGACACACAAACATAGAGACACGTACTCACGTTCTCGCCAAAAGTCACCGTCTTCCTCCGCACGGCCCGAGCACATGACCTCATACAACGCAGCCGTCCGGCGCACAGCAATCTGTTGAGTGCTGCCGTAGCCCAGGAGACGCAGGACACGGAGGAACGCGCCCATCGCCAACGGCGACTTTTGCACGACGCCAGTGAGCCATGTCGGGGAGTGCTGGTCGAGCGCCTTGGTCTTCGGCGGTGTCGGCGTGGGTGCAGGAGATGACGAAGAAGGTGTCGGCGCCGCAAGTGTCGGAACAGTTGCGTGTAAGAGACGACGGGGCAGATGGGTTGCTTGTAGGCGCGCTCTGTGTGCGGATAACCGGAGGAGTGTGCGCGTCGAGGACGCCATGACTGGTGATGACGAAAGAGGGAGACCGTACACGGTGGACCCGGGTCACTCTTTCGCTATTTCCGTTCGCGCCGACCAATCCTCTCAAATATCCCCCACTCGCATACTTTACACCCGTGAACATCAGAGCCCGAATGCGTACGTATGCTTGCCATAGTTCGCTTGCAGCACACGGACGTCTCCGTCACCCCCAGCCCCGGCAGCAATGTACAAAGGTACCTAGAGCTGTTCAGTCCGGGTTTACAAATGCGTGATGGCATTCGACATACGAAATGATCGGGATGTGGGTGCGCCGTCCGATAAGCCTCATGTTTCGTCAGCGCAAATAGAGCCTCCTTGCGCTTCGCGGGCTAGATTCCATGTCAGCAACGAGTAGCACTTGAAGAACCGCGCACGTGCGTCTGAAGTCACCACCGCATCAAGGCATGCCTGGTCGAACGCCTTGAACGGCGAGGACGCCTTCGCCTCCGCAAACGAGCTGAAGGCCTGCAAATTGTGGATCGTCAGCCCACCGGACAAGACGAGGATGCCCTCCTTGCGGAGCTGTGCGACTGCCGCGCCGAGCGCCCACTCGTCCGCGGGCACGAGCGAGCTCGACATCGCGACCTCAACGATTGGGACTGCGTCGAACGCCTCGCCGAACATGATCCGGAACGGGATGAACACGCCGTGATCAAAGCCGGGGCCTCGGAAGCCGCGCCCGTCGCGCCCGCGTGGTTCGTCGATCTTGGTCGTCCGCGCAGAGTGCCCGGCGTCTTGCAGAAGCTCGACGACGCGCGCGGACAGCTCAGTGTCGCCGCGGGACTTGAATCCGAGCTCGTACATCTGTAGGGCTCACGCTCAGCATGAGTGTCTACACACGCGAGGAACGACCGTACGTCAGGAGAAAAGCCATAGTAGTCGTAGAGCAGGGGGTTCTCATCTCCGTAGTCCGTGACTGCAAGAAGGTCAGATCCGCCACCTCCGACGCGTCGCAGCACGCCAACTCACCAAGCTGCTCGTCCTTTGTATCCCAGTGTGCACTAAACACGACGATCCCGCGCGGGCTGTACTTCTCGAGGAGCGCAGGTCCGAAATCCTGGAGGAATTGGTAGTGCACGCCGCCCGGCCCGTTGTCGCTCATCGCGTCGGCGAAGCGTGGATGCTTCAGCATCTCGCCCGACGCCGCAAGCATTGGCGAGCCGTGCCCGAAGTAGAACGCGGGTATCCCGCCCGCCGGCGCAGATGGTAGAGCGGCGAGCGCTGCTCGCCAGTCCGTTTGCGTACGCGGAAGAGCAGGGGTGGATATGGGCATCGTGTAGAGAGGTATGAGGATAGAGTCTGCGAAGAGAGAGTCGACAGTGAAGAGGCTGGTGAGAAGCGAGTTGGGTGGTGTGCTGAAGTTATGAAACTTCCATCAGATTGCATATGAGGACGCAGTGCGGGACTCCGATCGACAAGCTGACATGGTCAAGTTGGCGGAAGCTGAGCGCGCTGAGCAAGAGGCAATTGAAAAAGGTCATCATCATTACGCTCGACAAACGCGAGTCGTCACAGCATGTCACACTACGCCCTGTTAGCTCTTACTTCCCACCATGTTGCTCTGCTTGGCTCATCCAGTGCAATTTTAAGACGATCTTCCTGTGCTAGCTGCTGTGCTCTATCGCGCGATGAAGGTATGGAGGTCCAAGTCAAGTTGCACGTCCTTGGGACCCGGGTTGCTGTCAGCAGCAAATACGCAGCACGTGGTTCCGTCGCTCCTTGTCTTGATCGTTCACATGCAACATGGCTCTCAATGCTGATGTCATCAAGCATACTCTTGACTCACTGTATGATGAGCCTGCCTCTATCCCAAAGGTGAAACGTACGCTGTGTTCAAGCACGCGAGTATCGCGACTGTGGAAGGTATGGGGTAGCGCGACGAACCTGGCGAAGCACGAGCAATACTGATCTGTTCTCTCAGGATGTGGCCGAGCCCATGTTGTATGCAGTTATCGTTGCCACCGATCACTATGATTATGCCTGGATAGATCGTCTACGCGAGACTCTGCTCGGACCGCGTGGAGACATAATCGGATCGTGGATAAGGACTTTAGAATGGAGCGAGCTGTCGTACCCTGACTCGCGGTACGGCTCATATGTCAACAGATCTAAAGTCACGCGCGACAGCATCGACTGCATCCTCTTGAAGGCCGTCTCCTTGGAAAGGCTTGGATTGCCTGGTTCGGTTCATCCATGGTCATTGTCATCGATCTCCTCGTCGTCGTTACAGGTGGTGACTATCGCACTTCGCAGTAGCGATGTTCAGGGCACAGGATTCCTAACCATATGCAAAAACTTAGACGAGCTCCACATATGGTGTATACGTCTGTAGGATGATCAGATGGGCATCTGGTCAGCCGCGGGATACACTTTCGAGAAGATGCATACCCTTTCCCTTGATGGTTCATCTATCATCATGGATCTTCTCCTGCAAGGTCAATCTCCAAACTTGAAAACCCTCAACTTGATGACGTGGTACGAATGGACCCGTCCTGATGCAAGCCTTCGCCTCCAACAGTTTCTGACTCGCTTCTCCTTTCTGCATTACCTCCGCCTTGACATAAGCCCTCGTCTGCTCACAGTGGGTATCATACCCTTAGCCACTCCCTTCACTCTGGATGTGCCCCAGCTGTACCCACCCTTTTCTGCGTTTTTTGCCGCCATCTCTCCGCGCGTTCAGAACCTCGGCATCGCCATTGACCAGAGATCAGATGACGAGTACACAATCGAGATACTCGAGACGCTTCTTCTCGACAGCGTCACCTTCAAGCGAGTTTCGTGTTGGCTCTGGGATGCGCAGGGTCGTCTAAATCACTTCTTGTGGGCTGGGATGCCAAAGGGCCTACTCTCCAATCCGTGGAAAACAGTGAAGAGCCAGCTACAGGGATATGCTGAGAGCCTGGAGCAACGAGGCATCCACTTGTGCGACTCAGATGGCAAGACGTAGCTAGAGGCTGGATCAGACCCCGTGTGAGGTGCAGCGCTTTGCAACACCAGTGTATGTTTGGTCTTCTGTGGAGACGCGAGGGATATGCGATAACAACATTACTTCGTCAAGTGTATAGATACAAGTACAGGTTGTTGGATAGCAGCACCGGAATTAGTTGGCGCCCTGATCAACCTTGCCCGAGGATACCTCGCGCTCGCGCTGGGCGCGCTGGCCTGCGTCGTAGTCCTGCGAGCGGCCAACAGCATCGCCACTGCGTGCGCCGACGCCGCCGACGCGGGTATCGGCCTCGAAGCCGGGCTCGAATGAGGTGACATCTTCGGGGCGCGGGACGAGCTGTATGCTATGATCAGATGGAATCATGAAGAGGGAAGGTCGCGGGACCGCACCTTGATACCCGCCTCGGCCTCGTCAGCCGCGGACGACTGCGCATTTCCTATGTTGCCCTGCACTTCGCGGTACTCCGCGGACGGGTTGTACGGCTCCTCGGTGTGCGAGCCCTCCTGCTGTCCGTAGCGCTCGCTGACGGCGGGCATCTATCGCGTCCTTTGAGCCTTTGCGTACACAGGAAGTAGGCGAGTACGCACGATGATCGTGAGAATGAGAGGTCGTGAAAGAGGTGGGGTCGTAAAGGTTTTCTGACCAACATCATCGACCGCCGAGCTTTATAAGTGCTAGACGCGTGACGCAAACGCTGGAGCGGGCCAGGATCGCGCCGTGGTGACGACACCATGAAGACAGCCACAGCACACGTGACCGCGTGCGACCTTGCCGATGGACTCCTCGGGATCGTGGTGCCGCCTTCAACGCCTTCGACGACCCCGACCACCATGCCGCTCCTAGCCGCCGCGCGCGCAGCTGCAACCCAGCTGCCGACCGCGCGCTGTGCGTCAACCTCCGCGGCGGGCGGCAGCAGCAGCGGCGGCAGCTTTCCCTACCCGAACATTCCGCGGCCGAGCCCCTACCAAATATTCCACCTCGCGCCGGGCGCAAGCCAGAAGGACATAAAGCTACGATGTGTGTCCACCCTCTCGTCCGAGTACTTGTCACGAGCGTTCGTACTGAGTGCCGCGCGCAGACTACGAGCTCGTGCGCCTGCACCACCCCGACGCCCCCGCCTGCCGCCACATCTCCGCCGCCGAGCGACACGCGCGCTTCCAGGCGATCGGCTCTGCATACGACGCCCTGCGTGGACGCACCGCGGCGGACCCCTACAAGTCCGAGCTCTCTCGGCGGAGGCGGCACACACGCGCACAGGCATACCCACAACACCACTGGGACTTCGAGTTTCCCGGCACGGGCGCGCGGCATGGGCAGGGTCAGGAGTGGGACGCGACGGATCCCGCGCACCGCTGGAAGGACCGGCTACTGCTGCTCGTCGGCGGCGGCGCGCTCCTGTTCGGGCTCAGCCCGATGCTTGCCGCGCCGTTCAACATCGGGGATAAGCGCCATCGCGTCGCGGTCGCAAACCTGCGTGAGGCGCGGGCAGAGGCGCGCGAGCATGGGCAGGAGCGCCGAATGGCGATTAAGACCCGGGTCGAGGAGGACCGGGCGAGGAGAGATAGAGAGTATACGGATTGAGCGGCTGTAAGCGTATGTACGAGTATGTGATCTCATTGCCATCCACATTCGCACAATCTCGCAGCATGCACCGACCCCGTACAGCCAGAACGCCGCCAACCTGCGCATCCACTCACGAAGGAATCGGAAGGATGTGCCAGCCAAATATCACGTGGCCCAGAGCAATCTTTTCCTCCTTCCATTCCCAGCGCGGGCCTGCGGATCGCTTTTAGCCCGGTATCATGGGCTTGCTCAATCTTCCGAATGAAATCATCATCAAGATCGTGGACCATCTGCCAGGTTGTGCAGTCGAGCGGTTGTCTCAGACATTCAACAAGCATCTCCTAGGCATTTGTGTCTCTTTCCCCATCATCCAGGAGCGCAGCCGACAAAAACGAAGCCGTCGTCGTATACTGGACTTAATCGAGTGGGCGGATGAAGATGAGGTAGTACCGGTGCCGACGTGTAGACATGTCCATCAGCAGACATTTGAACGGTTGGGGTTGCACGCCTACGGTGCTTACAGCCTGCCACCTGATCACTTCCGCCCCTGCCTTGACTATCTCGACCTGTGCGGGGATCTACATTGGCTGGAGGACAATGGCATGCACCAACCAGGCACCCGGATGAAGGCCCGTCTTGCCACGCTTGAAATCACCGCATATGCTCTCGAACTCCGGATACCGGCACCGTTTCTGGCGTTCATGCGCGCGAGAGAGAACCTGCACATTTTCCAGGAAAATAATCTTTTCCTGTGGATAGAGCCACTCCAGAAGATTGTCTTGAAGAACGGACACGAAGGCTATATCATTCAGTTCTGCTCTCGCTCCTGGATGCACAACTATTGGTATCTCTATCTCGACCCCAACGGAGATCATTGTGTGCTCCAGAGCGATGTCAATTGGGACCCGAATTACAACGACCAGCCGCTTTCAACGGTGTCGGTAGAGCGTGAACTGGACATAACCGTCGTCGAGGATACATCAGCCCAAGCATTCTTGGACGGCACATGCTTCGAGACGTGGGCTGCAGAGACGTACATGCAAGTGTGGGCCGAACGCCTGGAAGTCTACACGGGACCAAACAGCCAACCAGACACGCTTGTAGAATATATCCTCGGTGTATACACTGAAGCAGGGCGAGAGCGCATGAAGTTGGGGGTGCTGCCGTCGCGGGGCAAATAGACCGAAGAGAGTGTCAACACTATCGTTTACTTCTCATATAAGACACGACATGATGCATTTGCGTTCAACTACATGGTATACCCGAAAAAAGCCAAAGAAAGAGAGGTTGCATGTCCGCTCTGCAGTTATCAATCAGCTGGTGCGAACACGGCAGATGACGAAGCCGACGAACGCTTCAGAGGACCGGGAGCGTGACCGGGAGGCACGGCGCGAGGGTAATGCAGTTCGGCTGCTTAGTGTTCACAAGGGCACCGGAGACCTTTGCGCGCCCATCGTCAGCGAGGGGCGTCCACTGCCAAGGCTGAGATCGCTCGCACCTGCGCCCACGTGCACGATCCGTGGGTGTACGCGCACGTGTACGTGACGGTCGTCGCGTCCTCGACGAGGTCTACGCCCTGCTGCTTGTAGGTGTCGAGCGGGCACGCGCACTTGTAGACCGTGTTGAGCTGTCGCTCGACGACGGCGGCGGACGCGGACGCGAAGAGTGCGGAGAGGACGAAGAGGGCGAAACGCATCGTGGTGGGAGCGGTGGGTGGATGAAGAGAAGGTGGGAGTGAGGTGTAAGAGGTCGAGTGAGCTCTGGGGTTTGGCGGTCTGCCCGCCTGGCTTTTAAGTCAGCTCGTCGCCGAGAAGCGTCGGGGGATAGACGGCGGCGTGAACACGTCCGGCGTGCCACGAAGACAGATAGCGGATCCGCGGTCACAGCCCAGTCCAGAATTCGCGTTCCAAGTCCCAAAGCGCACGGCAGACACGGCCCAGGCTCGTCGCACAAGGAGGAAAGAAGCTGCGACGATCTGCAGCTGCAGACCGTGGGAAGCGCGTGTCTGGCGGTGCGCGCTCTAGCGCTTCTGGGCTTCAAACACGACGGGCAGCGTTGTGGCACCCAGACTAGCCAGGCTGAACAGATAGAAACAAACATCGGCTGGTTCGAGTGCGCGAACAGGGCTGGAGCACGTCCACAGGCGATCCGGGCGTGCCATGGTGGGGAGAGGCAGGAGATCGTCGGAGCGGTGTAGGGTTGGCATGGCTGTCACGTCGGGCCGAGAGCCCGAACGCGCGCTTCGCGTCCTGCCTTTCTCCTCCACCGACGCGTACAATGGCCTGCCTCAGCTCTCCGCGCTGCCCAGAGCTCTCCGATCTCTCGTGAGCGCGCTCACCGAGGCCTTGCGCACGCACCCCCTAGTCGAACAGCGCAACCCACTCGTGCAACACGCTTTTCTGGGCACAGGCAACAGCCATCAACTCGTGATGGGGGATCGCCGCGCCCCGCTGCTATAAGATGGCGATCGTCGCGCCTGCGTAACTTGTACGCTCGCCGTCACCCGCCCCGTCCCGCCCTTTCCCCTTCCGACCCGCTGCGCGGTCTTCTTCCCCACCGGTCTGGGCGTATTACCTTCACTCCTTCCTTCACCTTCCCCTCTTTTACTTTCGACACAAGCATGTTCGGCACATTCACCCTCCTCGCGCTCCCGCTCCTCGCGGCCGGCGCTCCGGCGCCCGCCTACCACGCGCCCGCGCCGCGCGGCCTGATCTCGAAGATCGCGGGCGTGTTCGGCGACGGCGCGACGACCGCGACGACGGCGCTGACCACGAGCGCGGCGACGCAGCAGTTCCTGCGGCCGGCGCTGTTCGCGCAGGCGAGCTACTGCAGCACGCCCGCGGTCGAGGACTGGAAGTGCGGGCCGCCGTGCGACGCGCTCGGATCGGACATCAAGGTCATCAAGGCCGGCGGGAACGACGGCACGATCCCCGGCTACTTTGTCGCGATCGACCCGAGCCAGGACGCCGTCGTCGTCGCGCACCAGGGCACCGACGCGTCGAACATGTGAGCTTGCACGTATGGAGGGGGAGGAGGGTGTGTGCTGACGGGGCAACAGCATGTCGATCCTGAACGACGCCAAGTTCGCGCTCACGGGCATCAACGGCACGCTCTTCCCGGACGTGTCCGACGACGTGCAGGTGCACGACGGCTTCGCGTACACGCAGGGGCGCACCGCGGACGACGTGCTCGCAGCCGTCAACTCCGCGCTCGACAGCAAGTCCGCGAGCAAGGTGCTCATCCACGGGCACTCGCTCGGCGCCGCGATCGCGGTGATGGACGCGGTTATGCTGCGCAAGGCGCTCCCGGCCTCCGTGCCCGTGAGCACGGTCGTGTTCGGTCTCCCGCGCGGCGGGAACCAGGCGTACGCGGACCTCCTCGACGCGACGCTCGGCAGCAACATCCAGTACATCACGAACCAGCACGACCCGGTCCCCGAGGTCCCGCCGCGCCTGATCGACTACGTGCACGGCGCGGGCGAGGTCCACATCGCGTCTGCCGATGCGACGAGCGGCGCGCCGACGAGCGTGCTCAACTGCCCGGGCCAGGACAACGTGAACTGCGCGACGGGGAACAACCTGCTCGCGGCGAGCGTGAGCGACCACAAGGGCCCGTACTTCCAGACGAGCATCATCATGAGCCACGGCGGCTGCCCGCTGTGAGGTGTCATGCGCATATGTGTGTTTGATACATAGCAATGCATGTTTTGATGTGTACATGTGCGTGATCGGGAGGATGAAAGGCCGAGAGCGCGGACGACGCCCACAGACCCTTCACATGACCACGCGCTCAGGCGGCGGCCAACCTGTGGTTGCAACCGGTCATGCTCCACCGCCGCCGCCCCTTGTCTCTCTCCAACCACCACGACCCACGCCCGTACTCAAGCTAACAGCGTACGCGCGCATCGGCACTCTCATCCCCGCCCTTGCTGAAGGAGCTGCACAGATGTCGTTCCCCACCCGTCTCGCCGCAGAATACGGCTCCATCTTCTCCTCGGGCCTGCTCGCACCCCCACGCGCCTCGCTCGACGGAGACCTGACGCCGACAACGTCGCCTGCACCCTCTCCCCGCGCTTCCCCCGCGCAGCTGCCCGCGCTCGGGCCTGGCTCGCCGATGGGCCTCGACCGGCGCTCGACGACGCCGACGCCGGCGCACTACCGGCCGCTCGCGCCGCCGTCGCCGCGCACGCCCGCGCGGCGCGACGAGAACGCGGTGCCGGCGACGCTGCGCAGCGTGCGCCGCCGGAAGAGCAGCCTCTCGCTCGCCGCGAGCCCGCTCCCGCTCCTCAAGACGCGCCCGTCGTTGATGTTGCGCGCGCGCAGCGGGAGCATGGCCGACCCGCCGATGACGGCGCCCGCGTTCGGCCGCACGACGAGCGAGGGGAACTTGTTCGGCCGCATCCGCAGCGGTAGCGTCGGCGGCGCCCTCCGGTGAGCATCCTGGCCTCTTGCATCTACGATGGATACTGACAGGATTACAGCACGGGTATGCGCCGCCTCGTCCGCAAGCCGAGCAAGGCCCCGCCCTCGATGCCGCTGCCCCCGACGCCCGCCCAGGCGTGTGCACCCGCCCCTGCGCCCGCGCTCCTCGCGCCCGCTCCGCGCGTACCGCTCGCCCGCCGCGCGCGCTCGAACACGAACTTTGCGTCGACGCTCCCGCAGCACCTCGAGTGCGAGGACGTCGAGATGCACGACTGACCTGCTTTCCCTCTACTATCTGCCTTTCTGCATCTATTTCTCCTGCCCGCTCCTTCCTTACATGCACGTCCCTTTACGATGCTCTGGCCAGCAACAATGTACACATCTATAGGTCGTTATACAGAAATGATCCGAATTACCGGAGGCTGTCGCTGCGATCCGAGATAGGTCAGGCGCCTATTTCTGGTCGGCCTCCTCCCTCCGTCTCCAGCAACGCACACGGCTTTCCTGACGCGCCGAAGACTCAGCAGCGCACAAACAATGGTGGTTGCATCCATCCATCGTGGTTCGCTCGATGCGTGGGAAGAAGCAGAAGGCCCTGCATACATCCTCCCATCAGCACATAAAGGCTGTAGCTGTCGCGCCCTCCCCGCCCTCCGCTTTGCCTCCGGTCCTGATTAAAACGCTGGTCCTGTACCGCGCTGCGCCCTGTCCCTCGTCTCCAGCATGCCCTCCTTCAACTTCACCAGTCCGTACATCCCTCTCGCGTCGCGCGGGCCCGGTGCTGACGCGTGCAGTCCCGGACAGCTCGCCGTACATCTCGTACATGCCCGCGGGCGCGTGGGGCGACTCGGACACGAACACGATCGCGTATACGAACCAGACGTTCCACTTCACAAACGCCGCGAACGCGTACCTCGAGTTCGGGTTCAACGGCACGGGTGTCGAGCTGTATGGCGCCTACCGCGAGAACCACGGCCTGTACACGGTGACCGTCGACGGCGCGCACTCCTTCTCGGGCAACGGCGGCGGCAAGGGCGACGTCTTCAACACCTCGCTCTTCGCACTCACCGGGCTCCCGTTCGGCGAACATACCGTGCGGCTCACGAACGGCGGCGGCACCCCGGGGACGTATGTCGACCTCGACTGGGCGGTCGTGCAGCTCGGCGACGGCACGGTGTCGACCCCGAACAACGACATCTGGCTCGACGACGCCGCGCCGGGGAACTGGACGTGGGGCGCGGGCTGGGATGTCGGCTCAAACGACCTGAGCGCGCAGTACCACGCCGGCACGTTCCACGCGGCCTCCGGCGCGGGCGCGCGCGCGACGCTCGCGTTCGAGGGCAACGCCGTCGCGCTCTACGGCGCGACGTCGATGAACCACGGGCCGTACACCGTCGCGCTCGACGGCGGGCCGCCACAGGCGTTCAACGGTAGCCAGGTCGCGTTCCGCGCGCAGCAGCTGCTGTTCCTCGCGTCTGGTCTGCCCGCTGGGAAGCATGTGCTCGAGCTCGTGAATGCCGGGAGCGCGTTTACGGATGTGGACTATGCGGTCGTGTCGCGGTACGGCGAGCCGCAGGGCGCTGCGCCGTCGGGGACGTCTGCGGGGAGCACGGGCTTCCCGAGCGGGACGGCCGGGCTGTCGACGAGCAGCGCCCCGCCGTTCGTGGGACAGACGACGGCGGGCCAGTCCGCGGCGGACACGACCGGGAGCGACACGGCGCTCAACCCGTCGGCGACGTCGTGAGTGGCTGCATGGCGAGTGAAGGCGGGATGCTGACGGTCGTGTAGGAGCGCTGCGTCTTCGCGGTCGCGGGTGGGGGGCGTTGTGCTTGGCGCGCTCGCGCTCTGCTCGGTCTTGGTTGCTGCCCTTTGAGTTGGACCGCCTCCCGAAAGGGCTTGCTTTATCCGCTTGTAATTTGTTTGTGCATCATGCACGTCCATTCGTTTCACCTCTTCCCTCTCGTTTGTGGGTTCCTAAAACTCCGCGTCGTGTCGCCGCCTTGATCAGTTATGTCTAAGTTCGTGTTACGGTTTGCTCATCCTGATGTGTACTAGTAAGTACGAAGTGATCGCATGGCCGACTAGCTCAGTTGGTTAGAGCGTGGTGCTAATAACGCCAAGGTCGTCGGTTCGACCCCGGCGTTGGCCATCGTTTTGCTGAAGTGACTCGCGAAGACGGACGTGTTCTGCACTGCCCCATATGTCCCAAGACAGACGGGACGTCTTCTTCTGCCTTTTGGCTACGCTGGCCAGTCGTAGCGCACTATTACACTCGTCGTATCTCTACGTGGCAGAGCGATGCTCTGGTCCACACGTTTCGGTCCACAAGTCCCAAAGAGAACTCATGATCTGATGTTGAGGATCGTCGCTCTCCGTCCTTCTTTCCTCCTGCCCTCCTCTTCCATCTCGCTCTTTGCCGTGCCTATCATCGTCCGCTTCCATCTCCTGCCACGCCCCGCGCTTCCGAGCCCCGTGATACGCTTAACAAAGCAGCGTCCGCTCTCAGCTCGGATGCGCCGCTGCTTCGCTGTACGACGCCACCATGCCTGTCCCTCCTGCACCGCATCGAATCTAAGCCGCCGGCTGGCCGTGAGAGCATCTATTGTGGTCTGGACCTCGCGACTCTACTGGACCATGCATCCACTTTGGGACTATCTCTGCCTCGCACCGCGATCGCGGATCCGTCTGTCTGCCATCGCGCTGCCTTCGCGAGCACGCGTGACTATTAGATTGGGCTTTGCCTTGGTCGTTCGTCCGGTATACGCCCGACTTTACTCTGCGGCGTCGAGCACAATCGTCTATAAAAGCTGGGAGCTCTCGTCGACTAACCTCAGAGCTCAACTCGATCTCTTCCCTTTCGCACTCCTCTTCTCACTCTCCTCTCCCCACTCTTCTCTCTTCCCCAACCACCCAAACATCAACCATGCGTTTCGCTGTCACCATCCTCTCTGTCCTCGTCGCCATCACTTCGGCCTCGGCCGCGGTCCTCGTCGAGCGCCAGCAACTCTACACCTGCTCGTGCCCCTTGGACATGAACAAGGCCAAGGGGACCGACCTCAAGGAGGACGCTACCAAGACGACGTACACCTGTGCATATCCGGCGGGCTCGTGTCAGTGGACTGAGGTATGTTCTCTCTTCGTGAACCGACAGCCCGCCCGAGTTCTCACGGAAATCCTTCATAGATCTCTGGCACGCTCATCAATGACAAGCAGCCCAACTGTGTTAAGCTCGCGCCCTGCCTCCCGGTCACAGTCCCAGTCTGATGTGTACGTTGCCCTCATTGTGCTCACTCCTATGCCGATGCTGACACGCGGGCTTTAGAGCCACAGCAGTTGCTGCAGTTCTCTCCAAGGTCTTTCTCTGGGTTCCGTTGTCTGATGGGTGTATGTAATGATCGCAATGCCATATCATCGCTTGCTTTCCAAATGTTCGTTGAGCTCATGATCCGACAAGACGGTCACGTGAGAGCCATGCCTCTTTGCTTCTCTCCAACCGCTCGCTGGATACGATTGGCTCCGCTCGCTGTTGCCACCTCGGGAAAGCTAAACCCGACCGTCTTCTGTGCGGTGGTCTCTTTGCTTGGGAATGTTGGCCGATGAACGGGCTTCCGTATTTGCTTTCGATATCGAGACATATCCCGCCGTTTGCTCCATCTGTACTCGTACCCAACGGCGCGAACCAATCCTGCTTCTCAGTATCCCCACCTGATGTGGCCTGGAAACGCATACAAACTGTTTTTAACTCCGCGGAAAGATCAGTTTGAATGGTCGCACCCCGTGCCGTGGAATAACACACCCTACTCCCGCGCGTGTCGGGCGGGGAATGGCGGACGACAAGAAGTGTTCACTGCATCTGCTAGCACGACACATCGTCTAGGGTCCTTCTCGTTATGTTATACAGACGTACTGGCTGGCACACTCTTTTCATGGTGCTCCGTGTTTGCTGATTTCCACTGAACATGTACTCCTACCCGGAGTGTGCGCCACGAAGATAGGAAGCATCGCAGCGATGATCGGCCTGGTGGCTTCTCGAGCCATGAGCAGCCCCCGATTTGACTGCATGCCATCCGGCATGCATCCCATCTCTGCCGCCTCCTACTCGTTTAACCACTCATCCATGGTCTGGAGTTGGCTCTTGCGATTCACAAGACGCTCGCCAAGGAGACGCGGTGGCTTTCAGGAGGAATCTACTGCTGACTCCGACCGCGCGACGTGTGCCCCACGACGACCAGTTTGAATAGACCCCAGGTAGAGAGAGAAGTGCTCTCGGCCTCTTGGATGCGCACAACGCTGGTCTTCCCGCTTTCCGAGACAACGAACGGCTTATAAGACGTGGGGGCGCATCGGCTATGTCGCCATCATCCCTTCCGCCCCGATCTCCCTTTCCTTCACTGTCAATATGGGCTTGTACGATTCATCCCTCGGGTACGGTTTCGCTATCATCGAAACCTACTAGCAGAGCTAATAAGTTCTTGGCAGCACGATGCTGATTGCCACGTGGAACAACGCCATGCTGTGGGTTCTCGCGATCGTTCAGGTGAGGCTTACACGCACGTCGATCGATGTCGTGGT
>LCTX01000157.1:59334-115213 GCA_002233555.1 Limonomyces culmigenus | reverse complement strand
CCTCAGCCACACGTGGTGTTTGAAGGGCCTCGAGGCGGATGCAAGCTCGGAAGACTTCCGCACGTTTTTGTGGCCCGCCGAGTTGATCGCGCACCCCGCACCTTCCTTCTCCCTTGCTCTAACGGCATCTAACGACTAACGTGAGTATGATTCTAGTACTGCCCGAGTCTGGGACCGCCCGCGGTGAACAGAGCTATAGAAAGCTCTACTGCGCACGCGCGGGGCGGATCTGCCGGCGCGTCTCCGACTGGTGGTCGTGCTGCGAACCCGAATAACAAATGCTTATAACTATTGCCTCGCAGCATGCGTGAGATTGTCCACCTCCAGACCGGCCAGGTACGCCGCCCCCGCCCACCCGCTACCCGACCGCGCCAGCTCACGCAGCTCGACAGTGCGGCAACCAGATCGGGACCAAGTTCTGGGAGGTTCTCTCGGAGGAGCACGGCATCGACCGCGACGGCGTGTACAAGGGCACGGACGACCTCCAGCTCGAGCGCATCAATGTCTACTACAACGAGGTCGGCTCGAACAAGTACGTTCCGCGTGCCGTCCTCATCGACCTCGAACCCGGCACCGGCGACGCGGTCCGCGCGGGCCCGCTCGGTCGCATGTTCCGTCCAGACAACATTGTCAACGGCCAGAGCGGTGCCGGCAATAACTGGGCCAAGGGCCGTGAGTGTCGCTATTTGCTTCCGTGGAGAACCAAATCTGATCCGGTGTGTCAGACTACACCGAGGGTGCCGAGCTCGTGGACCAGGTTCTCGACGTCGTCCGCAAGGAGGCCGAGGGCACCGATGCCCTGCAGGGTCAGTGAATCTCCTCATTCTGGCCGTGGATCTCGTAACTTACGCACGACCAGGCTTCCAGATCACACACTCCCTCGGCGGAGGCACCGGTGCCGGCATGGGCACGCTCCTCATCTCGAAAATCCGTGAGGAGTACCCGGACCGTATGATGTGCACATACTCGGTTGTGCCGTCCCCGAAGGTCTCGGACACGGTCATCGAGCCGTACAACGCAACCCTCTCCGTACACCAGCTTGTCGAGAACTCGGACGAGACCATCTGCATTGACAACGAGGCGCTGTACGACATCTGCGTGCGCACGCTCAAGCTGAGCTCGCCGTCGTTCGACGAGCTCAACAAGCTCGTCTCTGTCGTCATGTCCGGCATCACCACCTGCCTTCGTTTCCCCGGCCAGCTGAACTCGGACCTCCGCAAGCTCGCCGTCAACATGGGTCTGTCTTCACCTCTAGCGCTTATCTGTGCTGCATGCTGACACCGCGACTACAGTGCCGTTCCCCCGTCTGCACTTCTTCATGACCGGCTACGCACCACTCACCGCGTCCGGCAGCCAGCAGTACCGCGCCGTCTCCGTTCCGGAGCTCACGCAGCAGATGTTCGACGCCAAGAACATGATGGCTGCCTCTGACCCCCGGCACGGACGCTACCTCACCGTCGCTGCCATGTTCCGCGGCAAGGTCTCGATGAAGGAGGTCGAGGAGCAGATGATGGCCGTGCAGACGAAGAACAGCGCGTACTTCGTCGAGTGGATCCCGAACAACGTGCTGTCCGCCCAGTGCAACATCGCGCCCAAGGGCTTCAAGATGGCCGTCACCTTCCTCGGGAACAACACGTGCATCCAGGAGCTGTTCAAGCGCGTGAGCGACCAGTTCTCCGCTATGTTCAAGCGCAAGGCGTTCTTGCATTGGTACACCCAGGAGGGCATGGACGAGATGGAGTTCACGGAGGCCGAGTCGAACATGCAGGACCTCATTGCCGAGTACCAGCAGTACCAGGACGCAACGTTCGTGCACATCTTTTCGTCTGTCTGTATTCTTGCTGACACGTCTTGCAGTGTTGACGAGGAGGGCGAGTACGAGGAGGAGGTCCCGGCCGAGGAGGAGTAGACGATTGCTGCATGATTCGGGCTCAGGCAAAATTAATGGTCCCCGCTTTAGTCCTCTCCCTTTCCTTGTCTTTGCTGTTTCCACTGTGGATCATGTTTTGTTTTGCTACGATCTCTCCCAAATGCATGGCTCGTATGGATGAATCGGCGGGCCGGAGTTCGTCACTGAGAATCTGTTTCGCGCATCTCTCGTTTGCTCCGCTCCTCCGCCATCGCAGCTGCCCAGTCTGCTTGACATCGTGCTCTGACTTTTGCTTCATTCTATGCTCTTGTCGCCTATATTCAGCGATGCGCACGCACTGGACAAGTCTTTCGACTTGCGTTCGCTAGGAGCACGGTAGGCAGAAATCCCTGCAGCGTGGACGGTTGAGTACTCGCAAACACGGATCTATCCAGAAAGTACAAGGCGAATGCTCACTTGCGGCGTCTCTTCGTGTCGGCTCGCAAACTTCTGGGCAGATGAGTGATGTACACGTGTGGACCATTGACACACCGCAATTGTACCCCTGATCCGGCATTCGGTCGCTCGCCAAAGTTCGAGAGAAAGACTCTTGTTTTACACTTGCACCTCTCGGTGGACCTTTGACTTGCTTCGGTCCAGGCTGTCCGCTTGTGCTACCACTCAGTCACTTCATGAATCAGTCAATAAAATCGCACGCCCATGCAGGAAACAGCGCAGCGCAGTGGCAGGCTTTGACGCGAGAATCTATCCTTACTCCGGCTACATATACTGCTAACCCGGTCTGACAGGGTGCCTGACGCTCTTGTGTACTCATAGCGCCTGGTCGTGCTGGCGGTCGAAAACAACCCCCTCTCGCTGTAGCATGTTTCCCTTCAAGGCCTTGCTCGCCGCTGCTTCGCTCTCCCTCCTCGCACCTGCGGTCAACGCCACCTCATGCGGAGGCAGCCGGTCTATTGCGCTGTGTTGCTTGACCGTTGCACCATGGTATACTAACGCCGAAGTATGGACCGCATGTGGTGTGAAGCCGAGCGACCCAAGCACGCTCATCGGCGCACGATGCATGAGGGCTCCGGCGGATGTATCCAAGTGGTAAGTGTCTAAATAACAACGGAAGTGTACCCGTGCTTATAGGCCTGCAGCAGCACAACTTATCGTGGCACCATAGGGACGTGCGCTGCATACATGGGCGGAGGCTGTGAGATGCATCCCCTCATACTTGCATGAGTTAGGCTGACCCGTATGTTTCCACAGCGTGCCTACTTGCTGTGGACTGCGGCTACCCGGGTGCCGATTCTAGCGTCTCTTCGTCTGTCTATCCCTCGTCTTCATCTTCATCTTCATCTTACCCCTATCTCTCATCATCTTCGCCTCCTGCTTCTCTTTCTTCACCTTCTGCCTACTCTTCTTCCCCGTCTTCTGCTTACTCTTTGTCCACATCAGGCTCTGCGTAATCACCGTATACAATCGTGGACCAGCATTTGTCGACTCTCGTCTGCAGCACCAAATTCTTCAGAAGCGACATCAATTTCATGACAGAACAAGTAGTGCTCCCATTCATCTAGAGGGAGATAATGTACATCCATGTACGATATAGAACAAAAGAGAGAGGTGTACACAAGTTCCAAGAATGCGAACGATGAAGAAGGGAAAACGCGTGGTGGACAGGACATGACACCAGAGAGATCGAAGAGAAATCCAGGAAAGATTGAATGCAAGAGGAAGAGGTCAGAATCAGTAATGCCCAGCAAGACGACTCCGTGCGTGTTTGGCGTGGTGCACGGCCTTGGCGTGCGAGATGGCTGCAGCGAACTTCGCGTCTGAAGCAGTTGGGTTGGCCTGCACATCTTGCTCCTCGACGTCGGCATCCTGGACAGCAGCGATGATGGAAGGCTTGGAATCGCCCTCGTGCACGACCTCGACGGCGACCGTGCCGTTCTCGGAACGAGCGTGGCCATTCGGGCTGGCATACCACGACAGAGTGGTGACACCGACGGGGAAAGTGTATGTCGCCTTGAGACCACGGAACTCTTCTTAATGCGTGAGAAAAGGAGGGACCACTAACCGATTTGATTGCTTACTGATCGTAGCCTTCACGGACTGAGGGTTGAACTTGGAGGAAGACGAATCATTCCCTACATGCAAAGTTACTAAGGATTTCTACCTTTTGAAAAAGAGCACTCACAGTTGAGAACAACGATGCTGTAGCGGTCTGGTAGACAATTAGCCTTGAAGCAGATCGAGAATTGAACCATAGATACGTACACCAGTCACTGGACGTAGCCCTACCAGTCACAAAGGCGCCTGCTTGGAGGGCCCAACTGGACCCTCCGCTGAGCGAAACACCGATGCGCTTGCCCAGCGGGCCGTTCAGGTCCTTCGGCACGACAGCCTTCTGCGCTTGCGCCAGAGCGTAGACTGTAGATGGATCGTCATTAAGGCACGTATACTTGTGTGTCAAACGTCACATACACTCTTGGTTGAGCGTGTAGGACCCGCCGTTGATCGTAACCATAGCTGTAGTTTAGTGTCAACAGAGCCAAACTTGAGAGTGGTCTCGTCGACTCACGACGACAGCCACCGCCGCAGCTATCCGATCCAGGCAACAACGGACCACCGTTCTCGTTCGCAGCCAGATTCCAAAGCATAGCTGTGCGGGATCCGTACGCAGTGGAGCCAAGAGTCCTTGGGACAGCATCAGTGACCTGACGATGTAAACCGTGTTCTGGCGCGTACAAAGTGTTGGTGAACCACTTGACATCAGACCACCAGTCGGAGCCGATAGTGCCCGTGCACTCTGCGCCAGCGTCAGTGTCAATCTTGGCGAGTATTATTTCATCGTACCGGTCATGTAAACCTCCTTGTTGGGGAACTTGGCGGTGAAAGAAGCCTGTTGGGTATGGCTCCCGGCGTAGCAGTGGAAGGACACTGAGGGCTATGTCAGAGCATGTTCTCGATACCAACAAGACATCTACGCACCTCCAGCAAACGCAGATCCGTACTTCTGCATGAGCTGAACAGGATAGGCAGCGGCGTTGTCCTATGCCTCGAGCATCAGTGTCCGTTTGCCTCTGATCATGAACAAAGTTTACCCAGTTGTGCTCGTAGCCGATAATCTTGACTGCTTTCATGCCACCCTTGTCGAGTTGCTTGCGAAGCAAGGTGCCAACCTGACCCATGTCATCGACCGACATCTTGCATGTCGGGTAAGACCAGTCCCCGTTCTCGGGCTCGTTCTGGATGGCGATGGAGTAAGGGGTGTGCCCCAGCTCAATTTCGAAGTCGGACACGGCCATGTAAAGGTAGTTGGCGTATGCGGAGTAGTACTTGCTCTGGAGGCCACCGCCCTTCATGTTTGTGTTTGTCTTCATGTAGGCAGGCTGTAGAGCAGAGTGAGTCAAGGGCATCTATCTGCGGAAGACGATCATACCGGAGACCACGGAACAATGTGGATCTGGAGAATCTTATTCACGCTCAGGATATCCTTAATGACAGTCATGAGCCCGGATGCTGGGGTAACGCTGAAGGAGCTGAAGGCCGATGAGGACATGAGGCTGTATACTAGAGAGTCGGAATTGAGCTTGCAATTCTCGGGATTCGACTTCAAGACTCACCCGATGAGGACAGGTCCGATGCACCAAGCGTCACCCGGAGAAAACTGAGGCCAGCGTTGTGGTTCGCATCGCTCGCTATCCGGATACGTCAACTACTATCGGTCACTGGGATGTTTCGACGGAAACTCACGATCGAAGAGCTTGTTGAGGAGCGCCCAGTAGTTAGAGCTGCTACTCTTCTAAATAACCGTTACTTTCAATTCAAAGCCGCGAACACGACGATATAACTTACCTTGAGTCCAAGCATGGTGGTAGCGGCAGTGTCGGCTACGTGAGATCGTAAGCACCCAGCTAATGGTGATGGATGCTGGTAAGCTCACTGAGAGTAGCACCTAAACAACATATCAGCAAGAAAGTTGAGCATCATGACAAGTGCGGACGTACCGAAGCCGTTCATCGTCTGAAAGACTCTGAAGATAATATGTGAGATATGTGAAACGCAACCTGAGACCAAGGAGCGTACTGGGAGTCCTACAGATCGTGAGTCAGTGTCGTAAGTGGTGGTAGCATGATCATGGTACGCACAGAGACGGAAATGGTTGCATCAGCGCTGGCTCCGGAGGAGGCAAAGTTGATCGCTTTGCTTCCAAGATTCTGGTAAGAAAATAGGGACTTGCGATCCCACGTCGTCGTGTACTGTCGACCTCATGAGCGAGCATCTCATGCAGACTAGTTAGGAGACGCACGACTTCGAAGATCTGCTGGCCCGCGACGAAGCCAGCGCCCAGGCCGAGCAGAGTACAGAGTGAGGCAAAGGAGCGCATTGTTGGTCTGAACGGAGCCGACTGAAATCTATAAAAGAGACTGAAAGGAGAGACAAGGAGAGACGAGGCTTGGGCAGTCTTGGCATCCTCCGCCTTCGACGTCCGTCTTATATAACACCGGCCGGCGGCGCGGGAAAGCGATCGGCATGGAGCTGCGGTGAGATAGGCATCCGGCTCCGGTAGCGCATCGCAACACGCCAACCGTGTCCGCGGAATGGAGGCACCACTTATCTGTTGCCAAGATGAGGAGGCCACGGAATGTGGGCCGTCTCAGGATCTATCGAAACAAAGGCGACCATTCGTGGACTGTTCGGTTCAGCCGATATGACATTATGTTTCATCTCATACTGCTACACACCACAACGATAACTGCGATCTTGGCCAGCTGCGTGCGAGGTGGTCGCAGCGAACAAGCAGCGAAGGAGTCCCGAAAGAGGCGGCGGAAGCTATGACAACGAACCCGGGTACAAATGAAACGCAGTTGAGGCCTTGAGGCCGAAAACAGTAACGCTTGTCTCAGAATGTCATAGAGTTCAAGTTGGCCGAACTGATATCTTCTGACCTCATATGTGAGATCTTAGATCATTTCTCTATCTGCCGAAGGTGAAGATGAACACTATCGTGAAGTGAGAAAGTATGATAGCAAGTCATTCAAGTGATACTACCACATTCAGTCCCGCGTTTCCCAATCAAGTACCTATACCAAACATCCAGTGGTATTTTGAAGATATCGGTAAGCCCACCTCGACATTTACCAAACCATATCGACTGGATGGTCTGCTTGAGATGAGCCTTTTAGGGGCTTCGACGGAGTTCGGCGGATGCCGGACTTCTTTGTTCACTGATTCCGCGTGGGCGCCACACGTGGTGTCAGACGGTTTCCCTCTCGCCTCCACTTTTCGACCTCACCCACCACACCACCTCCTCTAACGTTCCATGTCAGTACATTTTTACACGTATTGAGAGCATCGAACGCGTCGCATCGTGCGGAGCCGTCGGGACGGACGTTGGTGTCGGCGGCGGCGACGACGTGGCTGATATGCGACGCGACGAACGCCGAGCTGACAATACCGTGCAGCATGCGTGAGATCGTGCACATCCAGACCGGCCAGGTGTGTTAACTGTCGTGTCTTTTGTGGTTTTTGAACTGACTCTCGCTCTCCGTTCTTCTAGTGCGGCAACCAGATCGGTTCGCACACACACGTCACTCCATCTCTCCCCCACTCACACATCGTTCGCAGGTGCCAAGTTCTGGGAAACTCTCGCTGAGGAGCACGGCCTCGAGGGTGACGGTGTTTACTCCGGCACCGACGACCTCCAGCTCGAGCGTATCAACGTCTATTACAACGAGGTTGGCGCGCACAAGTACGTGCCACGTGCCGTCCTCGTCGACCTTGAGCCCGGTACTGGAGATGCTATCCGGGCGGGCCCGCTCGGAGGGCTGTTCCGCCCCGACAACTTCGTCAACGGCCAGAACGGCGCTGGTAACAACTGGGCGAAGGGCCGTAAGTAAACTCCAAAACAAAGCGCAGGCCATGTTTACTGAATTCGGCCACCAGACTATACCGAGGGCGCTGAGCTGGTTGACCAAGTCCTTGACGTCGTCCGCAAGGAGGCGGAGGCTACGGAGGCCCTCCAGGGTAGGCTTTCGTCTACATGGGTTTGCTCCCTACTAACGTTAGCTTCACCCAGGTTTCCAGATCACCCACTCCCTCGGCGGTGGTACCGGCTCTGGAATGGGTACACTCCTCATCTCGAAGATCCGTGAGGAGTACCCGGACCGCATGATGTGCACGTACTCCGTCATGCCATCGCCTAAGACCTCCGACGCCGTCATCGAGCCGTACAACGCCACCCTGTCCATCCACCAGCTCGTCGAGAACTCGGACGTCACCGTGTGTATCGACAACGAGGCGCTTTACGACATCTGCGTGCGCACGCTCAAGCTCAGCTCGCCGACCTTTGGTGACCTGAACCACCTCGTGAGCTTGGTCATGTCCGGCATCACCACCTGTCTTCGTTTCCCCGGCCAGCTCAACTCGGATCTCCGCAAGCTCGCCGTCAACATGGGTAAGCTACCTACCATCCAAACTGTTGACGAACGTATTGCTGACAGCTTGCTAGTCCCCTTCCCTCGTCTCCACTTCTTCATGGCCGGTTACGCTCCGCTTACCGCCCGCGGTTCGCAGCAGCACCGCGCAGTGTCTGTGCCCGAGCTCACACAGCAGATGTTCGATGCGAAGAACATGATGGCCGCGGCTGACCCTCGTCATGGGCGTTACCTCACTGTTGCCACCATGTTCCGTGGCAAGGTCTCGATGAAGGAGGTCGAGGAGCAGATGCAGGGGATCCAGAACAAGAACTCGGCCTACTTCGTCGAGTGGATCCCGAACAACGTGCTGTCCTCGCAGTGCAACATCGCGCCCAAGGGCTACAAGATGGCTGTTACTTTCCTCGGCAACAGCACCGCCATCCAGGAAGTCTTCAAGCGTCTCAACGACCAGTTCTCCGCCATGTTCAAGCGCAAGGCGTTCTTGCACTGGTATACCCAGGAGGGCATGGACGAGATGGAGTTCACGGAGGCCGAGTCGAACATGCAGGATCTCGTTGCTGAGTACCAGCAGTACCAGGACGCGACGTGAGCACTCCACTCCAATGTGTGCATTATCTCGAGCTGACGTGTCTGGTTTAGTGCCGAGGATGAGGAGGCCGAGTACGAGGAGGAGGTTGCCCACGAGGAGGACGAGGCATGAACTGTCAACGTCCAACCCAGTGCCGCCTCTGCCATGATCCTTGGAATTGACTTTGGGAACGGATAACATACCTTCGGATATATATAGCCTGTCGTTGCATATCGTAACTCGCATCTTCTCTGGAATCGAGGAGCCTTTTGTGGAGTTCGGTTCCGGTCTGTTGAGTAGACGTCATGTGACCGCGAAGACCCTCGGTGATGGAGGTTTGATCGGCGCGCTCTTCAAAAGGACGCGCCCGCGAGCGCCTCTTCGCTTGCTGTCCGCCCCCGACGCCACACTCTGTGCTTGCTCCGCCTCAACTCCGCCTTGTGCTCTCAGCATTCGCCAGAGTCAAAGTCAATCCTAGAGCCATATCTACCACTAGAGACCGTGACATAGCTACGCTTGTACCCTCGAGATCGCTACCATGGACGACTATACAGACGCGAAAGTGAATGCAAAGCTGAAGCAGACCAAATTCCCAGTGGTACGCATAAAGTCCTTCTTTCATCATGTTCCCCTCGCTCTTCGTTCATTCGCTCCTCTTTCTCCATATCCCAGTCGATTAGTGGTTCAATGATGACAGTACTCCATTAGGCTCGCATCAAGCGCATCATGCAGAAAGACGATGAAGTCGGCAAGGTTGCACAAGCCACGCCCATTGTAATCTGTACGTTATTCCCTTGTTTGAGACCAAGTCATGATTCGAAAACTGATGCACGTAACAGCCAAAGCGCTTGAGCTATTTCTCAGTAAACTTGTGGAGGATACTGCCCAAGTCACGACTAGCCGAGGTGCGAAACGCGTCGAAGCATATCACCTGTACGTACTAGCTTCGTGGGTACACCAGATGTATAGCTGACTCTGCTCCTTCTCCTTTCCATCATCTTTTCGTTCGCTCCTACCTATGCTGCTGCGACCGCTCTCTTCACCCTCGTCACCACCATGATGCTGTGTCTTCTCAACTCAGAAAGCACGCCATCGACACAACCGAATCCTTCGACTTTCTGCGTGAACTCGTGGCTTCAGTACCTGATCCATCGGCAGGTGGCACCATCTCCTTGCACGAGCCCGCATCTGGAGGCGGTGATGCTGGCGAATTGGACTCTGACGAGGAGGTGGTGGCCCCGAAGAAACGGAAGCCGAGAAAAAAGAAGGCCGACGTCGATGCTGACGAGGTCGAGAGCACCGAGAAGAAGCGGCGAGGGCGGAAGCCGAAAGAGCTTGTGGAGGGCGAACAGCCCAAGAAGCGCGGACGCAAAAAGAAGGATGCAGTCGTCCAAAACGTCTCGACGTGGTCGACAGGTGTTGCCCATGCACAAGAACCCAAGTACGAAGATCCGCGCTCGGAAGAGCCGATGGAGGAGGAGATGGGGGACGGGTACGGCGATGATGTGCCGGTTCGTGACGACGAGGATGAGTATGATGACCATGACGGTTATGGAGGAGGCTACGGCCATGGAGGTTATGGCAGCAGTGGCGGTGGTGGATGGGCTCGTAGATGACATTTCCATAGTGCGTCAATCGTATCCCAATTTGTGTAATGTAAAGCGCAGAGAACGACCACGAGGACAGCAAGGCAAGAGGTATCGAGAAGGGGACTCATATCTGGTCGTTCTCGACAAGTCGTCCGCACATAATGTACTTGTTGGTGAAATGTTCGATCCAGCCTAAGTGGACATATCAGTGAATGTGACGGTCCAGTGGATAGACTGGCTGACCGTTCATGTTCTCTCTGGACGACAGAGACGTGATCAGCAGGCAGCGTACCATGAGGGAATGGAGTGGCGTACATCTCATCTTTGGTGAGGTCCTCGAGCTTGTCCAGAGGCTGATCAATGTCAGTCAGCATTTCTGATGGAGTATGAGCCAGATGTCAACCAAAATTGCAGGAAGAGGGTACCAGGGTCGAAGGACTGCTTCGCCATGCCACGACTAGCATCACGTCCAGCAAAGTTGCCGTACATGCCGTCTGCCCTATTCGTTTAGAGAGAGCAGGAAGAGCATCAGAAAGAACTCGTGGACATACCAGGCCCATAAAAGTTTCTTCCGCCCGTTACATCAAAGACCTTGCCGTCGATTGCGAGCAAGATACGCCCTCCGTCAACGCCGCTGAACGGCGCGAGAGTCTTCGGCGTGTATGTGGTATACAGCACTGTCGGGGGATGCGACTTGGGCATCCATGAGTACGATTGCTTGAACTCGCGCGCAATGGGCGAGGAAGTCGACGGCAGAGACGGCAACAGAATCGAGCGGACGTTATAGAGGATGTAGAGGAGAACGGCGGTGCTTGAACTATCATTCAGAGACGGAGTATGTGCTGAACATAAACTTCACCGACTTGACAGGAGCCCCCAAGCTGAGCGATGAGCAAGCGTCGAAGAAACCCATGATGAGCGCAAGTGGAGGAGAGAGTCCAAGGAGCAGCGACCCCGCGCCGAGATCGGGATAACATGCAGGTAAGTAACATGCCTTCCCTCCTCGTCCCCATCATTCTCGTCCAGTAGTCACGCAATCTTCCAAGTGAGTATGACAGAATAATAAATAAGTATGGGTATAGATCAACACCATCCAAACATCGGAGTCTAATAATGGCTGGAAGATCCCGGGCAGAGAGTGAGCGTCATCGCTGTGTTCGGGCAAGTGTAGTCGACATAGTTCTTAGGGGTGTAGCCGGCGGCACCTGTATAACAAATAGTCAGTTAAATAAGCTTCCTTCCATGCCCCAGTCCATCAGATCTCACCGTCGTTGTCCGGGAATGCGTATGCGTTCGGGCAACCGGCGTCGAAGAAGGGCGTGTGAGGACCCGGCCCAGCGTTCTTGACACAGCCTCCGCCGCCGCCCGGGAGAGCGCCATTGGCACAGGCGCCAGAGGATGAGCAGCAGCCGGAGAAGCACGATGCCCACTGGCCGCCAGTGACGGCCGGACCCGGAACCGGACATCCGCTAAACAGGTTCCCGCACGAAAAGGCCGGGCAGTTACCGTTACCGGTAGTGATCTGCATGCCGACGTTGAAGCCATAGATCTGGAACATTCGATGTCAGTAGTGAGCACGATTGCACAAACAGCATGAACGCACCATCGAGATGTCGTAAGTCACTGAGCCGGGGATAGCCCAGTAGTTGAACTCAGCGCGAGAGAAAGGCGTCCGGCCATCCCACGATGGGCCACCTGTAGCACAGTTGTTCCCGTTACAGCCCGTGCCTAGAATCCTTCAGTCATGTGCTGAGATGTCACGGAACTCCTTTGTACTCACCGACGTTGATGGCACCAGCCCAATTGGAGGAGATGCCCATGGCTTGAGTAGCGCCAGCAGCGACGTTGAAGTTGTTGCCAATACTGCCGTAGCTGCTCTGGGTAAACAGCCGGACGCCGAAGGGGCACTTGTTGACGACGTGGAGGGACTGTCCGAGCGCAGAACCGGCAACAGCAAGAGAGGTGACAATGAAGGACCGCATAGTGGGTTTGGTAGAAGGGAGAGGATGGGATGAGATCGAAGAGATGTTCAGAACCAGAAGGATGAGTCCAAGCCTGAGTACACGTCGGCGACTTTATAGCTCATCTCCTACGCAGGCCGCAGCTAGAACGTCGGCCGCCTACATCCGTACCATCTGTTCAGAGCAGGGCGACAGCCATCGTAGAGCATGATTATCACAGAGCCTTGACTGACTGGTCCCGCAGCTGTAGCTCGCTACTATCGGATCTGTGAAGGCGGGCAGTCTGAAGCTGGCACAAACTGGCGGTAAATATCCTCACGTGGAAGATCCCCAGAATATGCAAGTACGGGGTATGAGTTGAGCAGGATTATACAATACTCACTTCGTATTGAGAGCGTCTAGGCGCGCGCTTGTTCAGATCGCTCGCGCAGTCCCAGAGCAGCAGTGTTCCGGCGGCACGCGACGGTCCGAGAGCAGAGCGTGATTTTGACCTAGAGATGGAGTAAAAAAAGAACGATGTATGCTTCCAAGGCTCTCGTTCTGTCCGATTGGTCGAAAGCCATATCTCATGCTATGCTCCGGACGACGGAGTAGCCGGCACGGCGGCGCCAAGTACTGTCTTACGCGAGGAGATCATGATGGGCGAAAGCAAGAGGCATGTGGCGTGCACGCCGATCATGTCCGACGAATTACTCGGGTCCCAGACCAAACTTTCTGACCATGACGTCCTCGACGATCGCCTCCTCTTTCTGCGACTCGAGGCATTTCCGCTCGCTTGGGAGGGACCGAAGAACCGTCAACATCGTCGAAATATACAATCAACACAACGTGCTTCGCTTGGGATGACAAATCGTAACACCTACGCCGTACCGCCCACACCAGGCACACCTGGGTTTCGTTTACCTGCTCCGAGTCCTGCAGTTGGTGACTGGGGTGCTATCCGGAGTCCTCTCCTTACGCCAAATGAAGAAGTCGAGCCTGTACTCATAGATGGGGCCGCGACTACATCATGGACAGCAAAGCACCTACCACTCGCTCTACGCAGTTTCTTAGATCGAAACAATGGTCTTTTATTGATCATGTCGAGTCAAGCATTCTACAGTGCCATGTCGGTATTCGTCAAGATTCTCAACTCTTTGCACCCACCGGTGCCGCCTCTCGAACTCATCTGGATTCGAATGGTACGTCAAGGCCGTCTCAGTTACCACCCCTCTATACTCCCTTCACCTTTATTCATCCTTGTCATCCTTTTGGTCACTCATGACAATGTCTAACTTCTATCACAGGCTATCACTTACATATGCTGCACGTCTTATATGCTGATTCGAGGGGTCAACGATCCATGGATCGGCCCAAGTGGAGTCAGACTACTACTTATCAGTCGAGGGTTCTGCGGGTATGTGATCAAGCGCTCGTGACAGATCTCCGTTGACTGTCGTATCCCAGATTTTTTGGTCTCTTTGGTTTCTACTTCGCTCTCCAATACCTGTCGCTCTCAGATGCGACCGTCATCACCTTTCTCACTCCAAGTCTGACAGCCCTTGTGGCGGCAGTCTTCCTCAAGGAGAAACTCAGGATGGTGGAGGTATACGCCGCTCGTGAGTCCTCTACAAGCATCACGCTTCATCACATCCTCTGACTGGACAACTCTCCCATGCTTAGTGGTGTCGCTGACAGGAGTAGTTCTCATTGCGCGGCCAGCCTTCGTGTTCGGTGATAAGCATGGTCCTGTAGAAGAGGGTGCGACAGCTGCACAGCGCTTCACCGCTGTATGTGTTGCGCTGGTCGGCGTGTTAGGTGGAGCCGGCGCGTGTATGTATGCCTCTCTTCAACACGTTCCCTCGTACTCATTACTTTCCCATATTAGACACGAGCATACGTGCCATCGGCAAGCGAGCACATGCCATGCACTCGCTTACCTCCTTCTCCTCACAGAGCGTCATAGCATCGACGTTGCTGAGTTTGTTCTTGCCTTCCGCTCCTCGATGGACGCTACCTTCATCACCGACGCATCTGGTTCTTCTTCTGCTCATTGGAACCTTGGGGTTTGTGGCTCAGGCCTTGATGACTCTTGGCTACCAGCGTGAGACTGCTGCGCGTGGGAGCATGGGTATCTATGCTCAGATCGTCTTCGCGGCGTTTTGGGACCGTGTGATCTTCCATGCGGAGGTCAAACTACTCAGTGTATTCGGCACGGCACTTATTTTGACCAGTGCGCTTTACGTTGCGGTGAGTATTCCGAAGCTATTCTGTATTCTCGACGGCATGAGGCTGACGAATTTGTTAGCTCACAAAACCGACCTCATCGCCAACATCTCCGCGAGTGAAGACCGCCCCCGATGCCGCAGAGGAAGGGCTGCTCGCAGGTGCCGAGGAGGGGGAGCGTGAAGAAGTCGTACCAGCGGTCGTACCTTTGGTCCGAGCTCAACGAACTAACGAATGATCTGCATGTATTTCTCCGATGTTGTAAGATATACGACCTTGATCGGCTTCCCTCCCATAAACAACGCGATGGACACTGTCACATTGCAAATGGCCGGAGCGGAACCGGGTCGAGAGTCAAGACGCGGAAGCCAGGCCTCGTGCCTGCTTACCTTCCTTGGAGTCATGCCGGCTCCATGCCGCCGACGGCAGCAGAAAGTCTGGAGGTGTTCGCCGGCAGGTTCGGCTTCGCCAGCCTCTCTCTCTCTTATCCTCGGCCTGTTTGAGACGGAGACTGTACTCGGGCAGTCGCACCTTCGATGCAGCCTCCGCCGCCTTCGAACTCGCCGGCAGACACCCTCATCGACCTGACGCGCCAGAATGGCGTGAAGTTGTCGAATATCCGCCGATACACCCTCCTCCTTCTGTTCTGTCTGGCTCAGTTTATCGACGCTTTCAACAACTCGGCACTGTTCTCGGCCATCCCGATCATTCGAGATGAAATTGGCCTCACACAAGCGGAAGCTGTCTGGCTAATCAGCGCGTTTTCGCTCACGTTCGCGAGCTTCCTACTTTTGAGTGGGAAGATAAGTGACATTTACGATCCAAGTGCGTGACCACTGCGCTTCACTTATCTTACGGATGTTGACATGTCAACAGAGTGGCAGTTCTCTGTCGGTGTCGCGGGCTTGGGCATATTTTCCCTTGGTGCAGGCTTCACCTCCTCTGGCATCGTTATCGTCGTACTCCGAGCTCTGACTGGATGCAGTACGTCACCGTCAATACCACGATAAACCTGTTTTGACCAACGACTCATTAGTGGGCGCCATGACCATCCCCTCCGCACTCTCGTTGATCGTCATCGTCTTCCCGGACTCCCATGAGCAGGCTGTAGCGATCGGAGCTTTTGGCGCGTGCGGAGCCATTGGAAACAGTGAGCTCTACACTTGGTTATAGAAGCTGAAACTCATACTTTCCCAGTCATTGGTATCCTGGTCGGCGCCATATTCGTCGAATATACCTCGTGGAGGTGGTGCTTCTGGTTCATCACAGTGGCAACTATCCCCATTGCTGGACTCTGCGTCCTTCTCATTCCTTCCAACTTACGCCCTGCTCGCCACGATCTGAGCACCAAGGAGAAAATTCAGAGCTTGGACTTGATTGGTGTCTCTATCCTAACCCGTGGGTTCATTCGTTCCCTGGAGTGATGAATTATGTCTAACCGTGTGCTTAGTTGCTTTGGTTCTGCTCATTTTTGCAACTACATCAGGTACATCAGCGGGCTGGACATCAGCGGAGGTTCTCGCTCCTCTGATTATCTCTCTTTTTCTCATTGCCGGCTTCTTGTACTACGAGACGACTATCCCAGCCAAAAACGCCGCAGTGTACGTTCTTTGCAGCCATCACTCTAATCCCTACGAGCTGACATCTTCGATCGAATGAACAGACCACCGCGAACATGGTTCTACCTCAACTTCTCTGTTCTGTTCTTCGTCGCCATCCTTCCATACTTTTGGTGGGGCACCGTCTTCAACCTCTTCATCTCTCTCTGGCAGACCAACTTTCACTGGTCAGCTATCGGCACTGCTATTCGCACGTTCCCCATGGGAGTCATGGCCTTTTCGATGTCCTTCACTGGCGGGCTATCCAAGCGGATCGAGCCCAAATGGCTCATTCTCGGTGCACAAGTTCTGATCGTCGTCGCCACGGTGCTGCTCCAGTATGCAGACACGCCATCATCATATTGGCCATACGTGTTCCCCGCTTTCGTAATCGGCAGTACCGGCGCGATGATCTGCTATACGCACACCAAGTGAGTTGCGTTTTCGAAGGTTTTAGGCTTCAGTGACTAATTGTGCCGCAGCATCGCCATCTTCCGCACATCTCCGTCATCCATGGCCGGTACGGTTGGAGCAATTTTCAACGGCGGCCTCCAGCTCGGCTCCGCCATCGGGTACGCGGCATGTGGATCCGTTCAGGCCTCAGTCGACACGCACGAGGCTCGCAAGGGCAGCCCAGACGAGTTCGCGGGGAGACGTGCAGCATTCCGCGTGCTCCTCGGAATCGTTTGTTTGCAATTCGTGGCGGTAGCGGTGTTCATGCGTACAGGCCATGCCGACTACAAAGAAGACGAAGAAGAGTCCACCACCGCAAGAGCAAGTCAGGAGAAGAAATCAGAAGAGAAGGCAAACGAACCTGAAAAGACGGACGACAGTGCAGTCGTTCTGCCACAAGTCTCGGAGATAGACAACCGAGTCTAATCTCGAGTAGAGTCTGTTGTGCATTATGCACTATCCGTTACGATTCGATCATGACCCGTGTAGATAGATAGATTTGTAGATCATGTATTTCGATAGAGCGCAAAATACCTACTCACAATGGACTAATGTCAATGTCCACGACCTTTACCTCACCTTGATCGATCAAGTACAGACTCAAAACACCATCGTTTCTGGTCGGGTCGAAGAGGGGCTCAAAGTCGCAGCCCTCCGACATCTCGTATACGAGCGTCCAATCCCGAAAGTGTCCCGCCGCAGTACTCGCTAGAATGCTAAGCGAGGTCGAGTTGAGTGTGTTGGAAGGCAGAATAGCGAGCAGCTTGATGCCATGGGAAGAAGCGTACGGGAACAGCTTGCCACGCTTGCCGATGACTGTCGGTGTTGCGGTGACGTTTGTCACATGGTCGAGTGCCTGCGGAGATGGAAGCGGGGTGCGTGTCCAGTGGTGAGTGGTGCTGCGCCAATAGTGATACCTAAGCTCGAGCCATGAGCAAAAGAAACCAGAAGCAACTAGCATGAACATACCATTGCTCGGTGCCTGTGCCATTTTCTCGGTTGAGGACGTGAACTCGGCCTTCACTGTCCACAGTCTGCGCTTCTTGATTCAAGATGCCGCCGTACTTGGGGATGCTGAACTTTCCCGAAGATCAGTACCTTTTCTTTGAGAGCCCACCCGCTGGACATACAACTGTGACCCCAGCCGCTGTAGGCAGGATCGGCTCTTCTCGAGCTAAGCTAGTAACTTCCTGTCCCCACGTGTTCCTCCAAGTCTGTCCAAGGTCTTCCGAGTATGCGTAGACGAGATCGTGGTTGTTCTCGGGACCGTTTGGACCAGCTTCAACCGCAACGTTCTGAGCATTGTCGGGGACATAGTCTCTGTAGGTCCAAGTGACATGAAGTGTTCCGTCGGTGGAGAAATCGAGTCCGTTGATGTAAGGATTGTCTATACGGTTCCTCCATCATCGGGTGTCGGACATCAAAGTCGTGCACTCACTGTTCACGCCCTCGAGATACCGGCCGATAAGGCTCCACCCAAGATGAGGAGTGTAAGAGTACAGCCAGTCATCGCCCAGTCCGCTTCGGCCGAGCCGGAACTCGAGCAGGAGATCTGACTGTCCATGTTGTCGCACACTCTCGGGTATGAGCTTGAAGCGAGGATACGTGATGTTCACAAAGTAGAGATCGGGGGAGAGCGCCGAAGCAGGCCCTGTAAGGAAAGAATGGATCGGAGACATGATTTCTGCATCCCACTTGAAAGAGCTAGGGTTGGAGGTTGCGTGTGGGATGGAGGAACGGTAGTGGAAGTCATTGACGTGTTGGTCGAATATCATGTGGAGTGTACCGTCTCCCGGAGAGATACCGATGGAGATGCTGGATAGTGGAGTGAGTGGTATCGACTTGGGTAGACAGATAATGCGTACATGTCGTGACCGTCATCCTGCGTTTGGTTGTAGTCCGTGAGCGTGAACGTCTCCCATCTAGATGCAGAATCTTCCACGCTCAAAGCACGTCTGGAGAGTGACGCGTGTCGCGTGGATGCGTTTGTGTTTGAGGGGGTCCAAAAAGCTGCATACTGGTATCCTGCCGCAGGATGGTAAGATGAGCTCGAGCTGTGATCCCTCGGTAACGTACCGTTCGACGAAACCAGCGCATTTTGCTGGAAAGACTCGCCGTTCAGGTAGTTCACGGTGCGTGGGTTCAACCCAAGCACACTAGTTCCAAGTAGACGCAGCTGCGAGCCCTTGACTCCGCAGAAGGCCCATGAAACGAACGCGAAGTGGAGGAGCATTTTTGAGCGATCCAGCAGGACGCCTTGAGCTAGCCGAGCCTTTTATACACAGATGACCACATGATATAACCACAGCACGAGCCAATGTAATATAGTTACGGGCCGGCGGGAGAAGAGAGGAAGCAGAAGAGACACGCGGCCACGTGATGGAAATCCCTCTGTCTCTTCGCTTGCTCGCGTCAGCATACTCAAGCTTCCGAGCGCTCTGACTACGGCATGACTTTGTAGGTAAACAGAGCTAAGACATGCCCTCTGATCAAAGGCTGCGACTACTGTCGTGACTTCCATAAACTTACGAGCGGAACCCAGCAACTGCGGGGCATGCCCTGGCACGCGAAGCCAATAACTTGGTTCCGGCTACGCATGCACCCAGTCGTATCTATGCACGTATAATCCTGCGCGTAGTCCTGTACCTTCCGTCTAGAATATCTGCGTCTTCTCCCGCGGGGAATGCAAGACGTTGTGTAGCGTAAGCCTTTACTCAGGGTGACACAACCACCATGTGGCGACGACCAAGACACAGTCAAGACCACGCCTCAGCTCAGGTCGTTGACACATAAGGCCGCTGAGCGCTGAGCCGCAAAGACATCTCGTCCATTTCCCCCCAAGAAAGCTTTCATCCGTCATGCCTGCGAACGTCCCGGACGCTTCTGTGGCTATGATCCTCAGCGCGCTCCCAGCCCGGTTTCATGACGCTCTGCGAGCCCAGGCGGTCGTCGCGAATATCCGCCAAGGAATCCCGGGCAAAGGGATAGGGAAAGGTTTCATGTACGAGGCCGAGGCGAAGGACGTCAAGAAAGGTGAGACTGGCTGCGAAGGTGCTCGATTCCAGATGCTCACGCGGTCTCTCCTAGCTCGGAGGGATCTGCGAGCCACCAGCGACATTGGCCGCATCCTGGACCTTGCTCTCGACGGTCTCATGGTCACCGTCGGTACGTCTGATTTGTCTTGAGAACGGAGAGAACGTACGGAATGGATGCACAGTGTACAGGAAGAAGATCTTGCACTATGTGACGTTGCTCGGCGACACGGCTCCCCTGGCAGGCGTCGGTTACATGCAGGTCGTAAGCGAGGCGCTCCTCCGCCAGTTCCCCAATCTCTTCCCGGGTGTCGACATGCGCTCTGCCGCCGCGGCCGCCATGGTCAACCGCGTATGTGCCCAGTGTGCCGCGATCTACCCCTTCGGCCAGGCCGATATCGATGCCCTCATCAAGCTGGTTGCTGCGGTGACCGCCAACCCCGGGCCGTCTGCGACGGACGCAGACAGCACTATGTTCACCGACAGCGACAAGGAGGACGAGTCTGACGACATGGACGTCGACGATGACGACCAGTACACGACATACGCCTGCATGAACTCTGGCATTGCAGAATTCTTGCAAACGTATGTCCTGTCCAGGTCGTCTGTGCGAGTATGAGCTCACGCGACGCCAACAGGATCTCGGATGATGCGTCATCCGAACTGACCGAGGAGGGGCAAGAGCTGGACTCTTCATCGAACGCGTAAGCAGATCTGCGATTACGAGCACAATGCTATGCTCACCACCTTTTAGCTCCCTCGAGTCGGACACAGACTCCGCCTCGACTACCGACGCGGAGAGCATCGGGGATCTTCTCCCCATGAACGTATCTGCTGCACCGTGTGAATACGATACGACCGGCTCGCATGCACATCGTGCTCACCATCGTCCCCGGTGCAGATGTGTCGACAGTTACCTGCGAGTTCCCGGGCCCAACGACACCGAAGTGTACTGCCGTAGCCCGTGTGGACTCCAGCACTGTGCGCCGTGGTTCGCGGCCGTATTCTCGATCTTCAAACCGTCGGAGGACTTGGCCCGGTATGACATGGACACCGTGTTACACGAGGAGAAGCACCAGGCCGGCCAGTGAGCGACAAGGACGCTCATGCATGCTATGGACATCTCATGATTAATGTGGACTCGGATAAAGAACGACTGAATAGCGCACTTGATACCCATGCATGTATTTGTATGAACGTGATGAATGAATATAGCCTTCCAGGACGAGCTGCCTCTGGATCGGCTAGCCATATCGAAGAGGTAGTGTGGGTGGGCGAATCCGTCTGCGCGAGCGTTGCTCGGGCCCCTTAGATCAGCCAGCCATGTCGAGGAGAAGGAGAAGAAGAAAAGTTCAAAGAGAATGGACCCGCGTCAGACACGGTATGTCACAATCCCTCCGTCACAGTCCACTCCCCCAATCCAGCGAGCACAAGTCCATCTCATCCAAAAGCATACAAAAAAGCAGCACCGTACAGACTCCCCCCTCATGGCCCGCCGCCGCGCTCGCGCTCGCGGCTCGCCTTGGTCTCGACGCGGACGTACTCGGCCTCGTCGCGCTCCTCCTCGCCGTCCTTGCGGACGGCGGCGTACTGCTCGCCCATGATCTGGAGCGCGACGGCGCGGTGCCTGCGCTTCTCCGCGCTCACCTGTGGGTCCTCGAGCACCATGTCGCACACCTCGCGGAGGATGCTGTCGATCTCCAGCTTCGTGCCCTATACCGCCCGTCAGCTCCGACCTACACACGGGGGAGAGCGCGCGGGCGTGCCTTGAAGAGCGCCTGGATGCCCTTCTCCGCGGCCTGCGTCTCGAGGCGCGCCTTCTCCTCGGGCGCGAGCGCGCCGTCGCGCTCCGCGCGCGCGATCTGGTCGAACACGCCCTTGAGCTCGATCGCCGCGCGCACAGTGCCGACGGTCTCGGAGAAGACGTGGTAGCGGCCCTGGACGGAGTGCAGCCAGCCGCCGACGCCGAGGAACGTGTCCGCGCCCGCGAGGTGCGCGCGCGCCTTCGAGGTGTACACGAACCCGATCGTGTGCAGCAGCTCGACGCCGTACGACTCGCCCTTCAGCTCGCTGGGCCGCGTGTGAGTTGTAGGGGAGGGGAGAGGGAGGGAGGGGCGTACTCGGCCTCGATAGAGCAGATCTGCCGCCAGCCGTTCGCGACGTCCCGGTCGTCGCGCTCGCGGCCCGTCGCCTGCTCGGCGTATACGGCGAGCTTGCGCTCGAGATTCTGCACGAGCTTCTGCACGCGCTCCGTCCGCACCGCCGCTTTCTATCCCCATCAGCCCCTCCCCCGCTCTCACACACGCATCTACGCACTTCCGCGGCGATCTTCCGCTCCTTCGACTCGCGCCGCGCGCGCTCCTCAGGACTAACAACCTCCTTCCCCTTGGCGTCGTACCTGCGCTCGCGGCCCGCGTCCTCCTCGTCGGGCTCGTCCTGCATCGCAGCCTTCATATCCTTAGCCAGCGAGATGCGCCCGATGAGCGGCTCGAAGCGCTCGCCGCCGAACATGGCCCCGAAGATCTCCTCGGGGTCGACGAACCCGCCCTCGGGCTGGCTCTCGCGTGGCCCGAACTCGTTGTACTTTTTCCGCAGCGCCGGGTCCGAGAGCGTCTGGTACGCGATCGCGATTTCCTGCGCAACGGGTGAGCATGGGTAGGGACGCGAAGGAGGGGGAGAGGAGGCGGGCACCTTGAAGCGCTCCTCGGCGTTCGGGTCGTCCCGGTTCTTGTCCGGGTGGTGCTTGATCGCCGCGCGTCCTGGATTGCGCTCAGCGGCGTAGCATAGACCACACACGGCCCGCACGCACGATACGCCTTCTTGATCTCCTCCGTCGTCGCATCGACGCCAACGCCCAGCAGCTCATAGTACGCCGTCTCGAGCGGCTTGTCCTGCGTCCCGATCTTGCGCGGCTTCTTCGCCGCTACCTGGCCTTGCCCCACGCGCGGGGTCGAGGGCCCAGCTTGGCCCGGGCGGAAGGTGTGCGCCTGCACGGCCTGGCAGTGCCAGCACCGCACCTGCAGCGTCGTCCCGGCGGGCGGCGGCGGCGCGGGGACCGGGAACTCGTAGGTCGTCCCGCATTGCGGGTTCGGGCAGGTCGTCGGGATGTGCGGCTCGATCGGCCGCGAGGGGATGATGCTCGCCATGGGCGAAGGGGCGGTGGCGTGACGTCACGCGCAGATCCACACCTTACAGACCTCCGCGGGCGACAGGTTCCTCCGAGTATAGTACAGTGATAATACAGGCTAGCGGATGAGGCGTTCGTAGCTCAGCGCGCTCTCGTCCGCGGCGGCGTCGGGCGCGCGCTTCGGGAACGCGTTCCAGAACCGCAGGGTCTCGTCGCCCGCGCCGGTGACGATCGTCTCGCCCTCGGGGCTCATCGCGAGGTACAGCACGCGGTGCGTGTGCCCCGTGAGGCTCGCGACCATTGTCTGTGCGGGGTACTTCCAGATGCAGATCTGGTTCTGCGCGGTCGTGCTGCTGAAGCCGTGCGTGCTCACCAGCTCGTGCGAGTTGAGCGACCAGATCAGGTTGCACACCTGCGTCCGTGTGAGCGGTGCGCGACGGAGGGCGCGGGCGGGGGATCAGCGGACCTGGGAACCGGAGTCGAGCTCGTGCAGCATCGTCCCGTTGAGGACGTTCCAGAACCGAATATGCTTGTCCTGCGTCCCGCCGCCGCTCGCGAGCAGCCCGCTCACGTGCGGGTCCCACGCGAGCGCCTTGACGGCCGCCGTGTGCTCGTGGAACTTCCACAGCGGCGCGTCCTCGCCCGCGCGCGCGGAGCCCCGCAGGTCCCAGATGCACACCTTGTTGTCGTTCCCGCCGCTCGCGAGCGTCGCCGCGTGCGGCGCGCCGTCACCGCTCCACTTGATCCCGCACACCTCCTGCCGGTGCGCGCCGCTGCGTTTCCACGGCGCGCCGCCGGGCGCGCGCACGTCCCGGTGGTGGATCTGCCGGTCGCGCGAGCCCGAGGTCAGCACGTTTGATGTCCAGCCCAGTGCGCCGATGCGCATCTCGTGCGCGTCCGCGTACGAGCGGATGCACTGCTGGGTGGAGGCGTCGTAGATGTACATGCGGCCGTTCATCGTGCCGACCGCGAGCGTCGAGCCCTGCATTGTGTGTGTCAGCCACTTGTGCCCGACGACGAGCGAAGCAGACAATCGCACCCGCTGCGTCCACGCAACAGCACTAATCGTGTCCGCCGTCCCCGACAGATCACACAGCTTGCTCACCGCGGCCGTATGCGCCGTCCACAGATACACACTCATGCCGAGCCCAACACCAAGGACGTTCGTCGTGCTCCAGTCGACGAGGTTCAGGTAGAAGTCGTCCGCGAGCTCGGGCGCGTCGAGCACGCGGTACGGCGTCTTGCACACGCCGCGCACGCGGGCGCGCGGGCTGCCGAGGATCGCGGCGCTCGCGGGCCGGATCGGCGACAGGTCCGTCACGGGCGCGCCGAGCCGCGCGACGTCCTCACGCGCGGGCGACGCGTACGCGAAGATGCGCTGTCGGCGGGCAGGAGTGGCAGGGCTGTCACCGGCCGCGGACGACGGCGGGGGCGAGGACGGCGCGAGCTCGGTGTGCAGGACCGCGTTGAAGAGCGTGTTCGCCTGCTCTGCGATCCTTGTTAGTCTCCGTGTGATATATGCGCGCATGCACGCACCCTTGACAGCGTCCTCGGGCGGCCCGCCCGCGCGCGGCGCGTCGTCGAGGAGGTTGTACGCCGCGCGGAGGTCGCCGCGCTCGCGACTCGGCACGAAGCGGTCGCCGTACGTTTGTCGGTCGCGCTCGCGCGGCCGGCCCCGGCGCTCCGGCGACGCGCTCGGGCTGCTCGGCCCGGCGCGCGCGGCCTTGCGCCGCGGCGGCTGCTCGCCCTCGTCGTCGCTCGACTTGTCCGCGCGCGAGGCGCGTAGACGCTTCCCGAACGGCGAGTTGCGGAGGCCGGACATGAAGCGCGATCGGCCGGGGTGGGGGCGGACGAGGTGCGGCGCGAGCGGTGTGTGGCGCGGGGCTGCGCGTTGACGCGTTTATATTCCCGACCACCATGTGCTCTGCGGCGGAATCCTGTGCACGAAGATTCCTCCGCGAAGAATTACGGTTCTGGCCGTTATGCGGCGCGCCTACATATGCTCCGGACAGGCTGGATCATGTACAAGTTATGACGGGTTGCTGCTTGGCTTGGTTACGCTCTCTCTCAGTTCCGCCCTCTCTCAGAGTCTCAGGCTCGATAGCGAAGATTAGTTATACATCTAGAACGCGGTGGCAGATGGATCTCTATCCGGAGCGACTGCCCATGCTTTGAGCTGATCAGAAATCCGGTGCCAGGATGGCAGATCCAGGGCGAGGCGCTGTTGTACTATGTTGAAGCCCTGATGACTGATCTCGTGGCGAGAGTCCTCGGCAGTGGATATAAACTGCTGGATCTGGCTCGCGAGGACACCGGTAATCCGCGCAAAGGTCTCGTAGTGCTTCCCGAGCAACTGGATTCGATACGCCACAGCAGCGATGTTGTCCACTAGTCTGTGGACGGGCACGGACCTCTCTGCCTCTGCCTGGCCGAGAGCTTGGATCTCTGCGGCTTGTGCTTTGCGAAGCCTGCGTTCGGCCGCTGTTCGCTGAGGTCAGCGAGCTCATCAATTACTGGAACGATAGCACCCCGCGCGCCTTTCCATGCTGTATCCCTAGACCAGAAGGCATTCCAGTACTCGCACCCCGTGTCGACCACGCCCCATACTGTTGGTATACCAAACGACCAACCCACTGCACGAGGCGCATTCAATACTCGGGGAGAACCGTAGTACGATCTGGCTTGACCACGCGCATCAAACTCCGCCTGTGCAGCCTCGCGTTTCTGGATGGTCTGGACGACATCTGCCTCGATACGAGTCTTGTTCTCTTCTGCGACAGTCTTGAAACGAGCGGCGAGGTCTTGAAGATCCTGGTCTAGATGAGCCAGCAGGGATGTCGTTGCTTGGAGGAGTTCGTCGGCATCGAGATTCTGCAAGGGACGCTGTCAGTGGCTCGACGGACATGATGACGGAACTATGCACCTGCTTGCATCGTCTGAGCTCGTTCCACCGCTCGGATAGGGTCATATCGTCGGCGGATATCCCCTGGATGAGCGAACATCCTATGACGCTGAAACGTTGAGACCCGTTCGCACAGGTGACGATGCATCTGCCGACCTCAAATATTCGCCGCTAATCGGGATGCAATAATGCTGACGTTTCCGATGGCCTCCCACGTACTCTGGATGACATGAGGTGCGTGGACGGAGCGGAGCGCGTTGCAGGCTCGCACCATAGAGATATTCTGACACTGGCTTGCGAACGAGGTGCCGAAGTGTCCGTCATAAAGGGTGAAGGACGTTCGAAGGCGACCAGCGGCCGCCCGAGCATCCAAGATCGCTTGGCTCACGCCGGCGAGGTCCTCGTCAAGGGTGCCAAGCAGCGAGGCGCCGGACTCGGTGGCGGAGATGTTGAGCCTGGTCATGACAAGCGAGCCGCACTACTGAGGGTTTGGAGAGTCCAGGCTTCCCTCGATGCACCTCAGGTTTCTAGTGATCACCGAGGCGCTATCGGCGCTATGATTACTACCAGGCGCCTGTGGAAGACGCGCACCTCACTTCATCTCGGTCACTGGACATGAAGAGCATTGAATTGCATTCAACTCGGATAAGACGGTGCGCCAACCCTGGCTTCTATGAATGTCCAACGCACATCGTGCCTTGCTTGCACGTTGCCAGCACCTTCTAACAGCGCTGCCGCAACAGCACTTACGTGATGACCAAATCTTGATATGGATCATAGGCTGCGCGCAACCTCGCTGGCCAGCAACTGCACTCCGGCGCCCCCGTTTCGCTGATACCTACTGAGCCTGCTGCAATGACCATCCCTGAGCTCAAGCAACTGCCCGCCGATGCCATTGAACTCGGCACACTAGACCACAAACCAGTACTAGACACAGCCGCCACGATCGTCACATCCAAAACGTTCAGAGCTCAGCTGCTGAAAGATAACAACGAGCTTCATGAGGGCATAAGGGAGATCAAGGCCAGCTTTCTCACCGTCCGGACTGAGCTGGCCAAGTTTGAAGTGGCGAATACCGCGATGAGCAAGGAAACAAGATCATGCTGTGACCCGAGTGGAAGAGGTGTCAATCCGTACGTTTCGATGCATGTTCTTCGCCGCACGTCTCTGATCCTCACTTTGCCCGTCGATAGAACTTCAATGAGCTCGTTCTCGAAATTTAGAGGGTCGCCAATACAGCTGGGTGTGAGCTCGACAGTGCGTCCACTCTTTTAGCTTACTTGCCCTGATGACCTTACATTTATTCTAGAACTCAGCGACATACTAGGACCCGACGACGATGCCTCTTTCGACATGGACGCTGTCAACGAGAGGCTGCGTCTCCTCAAGAAGGTTCGTTTCCCACAAACATCGTCCTTTGCTACACTGAACTCAGGACGACACAAGACAGCTGCCGATGGTCACCAGTCAACCAAGCGCCTGCAGCTTCAGTTCCAATCCCTCGCCGACGACATCGCAGCGCACGGAGGGTACATTGTTGACCGTGTGTGGTACGCCAAAAAGTCGTCGTCCACCTCATCTCGTGCCAAAGTGGCCAAGGAACTGCAGGAGGTGGTGGATGAGATCAAGCGGTATGTAGGTCGATCGTGACATCAGGCATCTGGGCTGACAATTCTGCCTCAGGATCAGTACCGAGGCGAGCCGGTTCAGCATCGACAATGTGCATATATGCTGACCAGTCAGATCAACATATGGATCGCCTGCCTGGCGGGAGCCGGCATCGTTGGGCTTGGAGTCAGTCTTGGAGCGATCTTCTTCGCTTCGTGCGCCTGGATCGGTATCACCGCTGTCCACTGCACATTGGTCAGAGTCCGAATGTTGCTTGTCGCGCACCTTGAAGCTGAACAACACCAGAACCCTGCTCTTTGTGTTGGTGGTTTATCTGTTTGGCAGATATATGATCTGCGCAAGGAAAGCAAGGGTATGTGTGCATGACGTCTCGAATATTGGTGAGCCCGCGTTTGATGTATCTACAGAACTGCGTGCGCGAGAGCAAGAGCTTCTTCGCGAGCAAGATGATCAGCGGACGTGGATTAGCATCCCTGATACTATCAACACCGCGATCATAGGCAGGATCAGCACCGTATTTGGCGTATGGTACCAAGTATATGATTGCCTTCGACTTGATACCTTGTTATTACTGATGAATTGCCGCAAGATGGCACTTGAGCTCGACGAGCTCGATGGCTCACTGAAGAACATGCTTGACACGACAAGCCCAAGCGTAAGCTTGCGCCATGGCCCGCTGTCGCTACCGGTGCTGATCGGAAGCCAGGTCTACAAAGCCGAGTTCGCCAAAGTGCGAGAGCTGTACAAGGCTACGTCGAGCACTCTGAAGCTTTACGCTCGGTCGAGAGCATAGGTGTAGTACCACGAGGAGGAAATGATATTCGCCATGTGTCCGTTTTATCAGCCCTGGCGTTACTGTTTTGCCGCCTCAGCCGCCGCATGCTGCACCTGCGGGTCCTCCTCCGAGAACGGCTCCTTCGGCACGGGCGGCACGTCCGCCGGCGGGCCCTCCACCTCTCCCTGCGCGTCCGCCGGCGCCGCCGCGTTCTTGCCCTTGCCGGGCGGCGGCGGGTGGTACACCTTCGTCTACCCCGCCCATCAGCCCCGCACGCACGCAGCACACGGACACCGACGAACTAACCTTCTTCTTCTTCTCCGCCTTCGCGTTCGGGTCGGGGTACGCCGCGCGCTCGATCGCCTGCCACTCCGCGTCCGCCTCGTACGCGGCGCGGATCGGCGCGAGGAGCGCCTGGATCGCCGCGCCGACCGCGGCCTTGAGGTCCTTGGGGTGGATCTTCTTCTCCACAAAGTCGTCGCGCAGCGGCGCGTACGCGCTGTAGTGCAGCGGGCCGCCGAATTTGACGTCGCGCGGGACGGTGAAGAGCGCGTCTGCGGGTGCTCCGTCGCCCACGAACGGCTTTTGGGAGTCGGCCTGCGCGCGCGTGAGGCCCTCGGCGGCGAGCTGCGCGTCGTCCATGCGCTCGCGCTCGCGCCGGAGCTGGGAGACGGGGATGAGCACGGCCTCGACGAACGCGAGGACGCCGTTCCCGTCCGCGCTGCCCTCCTCGCAGAAGGCGGCCTTGATCTTCTTCGCGACCGCCGCGGGCGGGTCGAGCAAGTCGATCTTGGAGTTCGGGTCCGAGCTCGACATCTTCCCGCCCGCGAGGCCGGGCACCATCGCGTTCATCAGGTGCGCGCGCTTCGCGTATCCGAGCCGCGGGAGGTACAGCTCCGCGAACGTGAAGATCTTGCGCTGGTCGGCGCCGCCGAACTGGAAGTCGCAGCCCAGGTGCTCCTCGTCGAGCGCCTGCAGCCCCGGGTAGAGCAGCCCCGAGAGCAGCGGCGACTCGACCTGCTTGACGACCTCCGCGCCCGCCTTCTTCGCGTCGTGCTCGGAGACGGAGGCGGCGAGCCGGTATACGTCTAGGCTGTACTCGCGCGAGAGCTGGTAGGACGTCCCCGTCACGAAGCGGAGCTTTTCTGTGGAGATACCCAGGGCGGAGAAGGTCGCGCGGATCAGCTTCTCGTAGTATTTGGTGCGGTGCGCGACGAGCTCGAGCGGCGCTTTGAGGTTGTCGAGGAACGCGTGCAGGTCTGGTCGGCAAGCGGCGATCAGCGACTGAGCAAAGTAGGGAGGAGCAGGCGCACCTGCGAGGAGCACCGTCACCTGATGGGGGCGGATGTCAGCAGCAGCAGAGGGAGATCGGGGGCCCCAACGCACCTCAACGTCCGCGCGCAAAAAGTCCGCGATCTTTGTGAGCGGGACAAAGTACCCGATGTGCGCTGGTTCTCCTCAGCCTCTCGCTACCCTGCATCCTCATCTACTCACGGCGGCCCGTGCACGCGGTGCCTGCCGCGCCGTCAGCCACGCACGCTCGAGACCGCAGGGACGGACAGACGGACCCCAGTAGCACTTGGGCGTGCGGCCGGGCTCGGCGAGGATCGCGCGCAGGATGTCGTCGCCGAGGTGCTCCTGCAGCCGGCGCGTGATCAGCTCGAAGCGCTCCTCGGCCTGAGCCATAGTGGTAGTTTGAGGAGGAGGAGGAGGAGGAGGAGGGGTGCGAGTCACGCGAAGGATCTGCGGGCCCAATCCGGAGATCCGCGGCACATGGCATGACTGCTACTCATCCAGCTACATCCTCGTCATTTCCAGCACGACGCGCATGAGAAGCGCATGGGCGCAAACGAGCGTGCGCCTGGGAGAGCAGCGCAATGAGCAGCGGGACCGGGCCCGGCGCAGCGCACCCGGTTTTATCACACCCCACGTCCTCCCCTCCGAACAGAACCGCCGGATATATGACCGTCCCCGCACGGCAGACCCACCTCTATTCTTGTCTTAGAACTCTGTAGCCTCCTCCGAGCCCATGGCAAGCCCATGGATACACAGAACCACCACCGGACGCGCTCGGGCTGACAGCGGCGTCTCGGAGACATGCGCGCCGACGGGCCGCTCATCAGTGGTAACATAACGTACGCGCACCAACCAACCAACCAGTTCACACGGATAGCGGATAGGACAAGCTCCCAATCTATCAGCCCTCCTCGCGACACGACATGGACGTGACCCCACGATAACCAATGTCTGCTAATGCGCCCGACGGCGTGCGTACTTATACCGCCTGTGCGCTCGGGCGTTGACACCACGCCCCGGCTCACTCTCACGCCCACGACCGACATGTCCACGAACGCAGCAGCACCGCCGCCCTCCATGCCCGCACCCCAAGACGCGTCCAGCATGGCCCCTACCACAGGGCATGACGCGCCCACCTCGCCACCCTCTTCTCAGGCACTGCCCGCTCTCGCCCCCGACGACGCACCCCCCATGCCAATCCCCGCGCCTCCTCAAGCACCCGCCCCCGAGGCGACCCCCGCGCCCCCGCCCGTAACGGTCCAAGACATCGGCGCCGCCGCCCTCGCGAGCGTCCAGCACGCCGCCCTCCAGCACGCCGCCCTCCAACGCGTCGACGCAGGGTTGTCGGCGCTCGCCAGCGGACCCACTAGTAACACGCCCGCTCTCGTCCCCGGCGAGCCGCTCACGCCGGGCCACCTCCGCGACGCGCTCCTCGTCGAGGCGCACCGGCGCGTCGCGGGCTCCATGCCCGTCCAGGCTGCGCACGCTGGGTTCGCCGCCGCTCTTCATGGCGGCACGCCGACCGCTCCCGTTCCCGCACCTGCACCGATTGACGTCGGCGCATACCGCGACGCTCTCGCGGCAGACGCACACCGGCGCGTGGCCGGCGCCGCGCCCGTGCAGGCGCTGCACGGCGTGCTCTCCGGGCTCGCAGCAGGCCCATCTACGTCCGCACCCTCGCCGCCGGCCGTCCCCGAGAAGACGGGGCTGTGGGGGAGCATGGCCGGCGCGGTGCGCGACTCGGTGCTGCACGAGGGCCACCGCGCGCTCGCGGGGAACGCGCACGTCCAGGACGCAAACTCGCGGCTCAGCTCGTTCCTCGCGCCCGGCGGTGGCGCGCGCACGACCTCACCGCCGCCGATGACCGAGCGCAGTGTCTACGGCGAACGCAGTGCCCTGGCACTCGGGCTCCCGCCGCGGGCTGTGCGGCAGCTGTCGGAGCGCAGCCCGCCCGAGCGCATGGTCAGCCTGCCCCCGCCCCCGCCCGCGGCGGCGTACGTGGACGAGCCGCCGCAGCGCCGGCGCGGCTCGCGCATGTCGTCGATGCGGCGGTCGGGGCTCGCGTGGGACGCGCCGATCTCGGAGGAGGGCGGGAGCGAGCGCACCGCGGCCATGGTACGGTGCCCCCTTGACCCCCATCCGCGCGCCGGCGTTGACGCGCTCGCTGCACAGATTGGGGTGCCGATCCCGACGGAGCGCGGCTCGCTCGCGGTGCGGCTCGCGCCGACGCTCCTGCACGCGCGCGAGCAGCACGCGAAACTGAAGCTGACGGCGTACTACACGGGCCTCGCGGTGAACGTCGCGATCGGGCTGCAGCTGCTGTTCGGCTCGCTCACGACCGGGCTCGCGGCGGTCGTTCCCGGCCGCAAGGCGGGGATCATCACGAGCGTGTTCGGCGGGCTGCTCACGTTGCTCGCGTCGTACCTCGCGCGCGTGCGCGGGAGCGGCGAGCCCGAGCGCAGCAAGGAGCGCGCTAAGGACTTTTCGAACTTTATCCGCGATGCGAATGCTGCGATCCTCGACCGCGGGTGGCTCGTCGAGGTGCGCCGTCTCCCATTCTCTGTTCGCTGATACATGTGGCTGATGGGGCGGTGCAGAAGCGCAAGCCGGGCGAGACGGAGCAGGAGGAGAAGGACGACATCGATCGCGAGGTCGAGTACTTCCGCCACCGCTTCGAGGAGCTCATGAACGCGGGCAATGACAAGGCCCAGCGCAAGGAGGGCAACCCGGCCCTCAATGCATGATGAGCATGTAGAGCTGCCCGCTTGTACTCTCTTACATGTACGATATACACTATACCCATTACGATCTGCGCCATCTTCCTTTCGCCGTGTAGGGCAGGTTCCGTGCGCGAGCTGTCCGCACCTGTTTGGTTCGTCCAGTGCGCTCTTTGAGCACATTGAGCCTGAGGACGCAGACTGCGGTGCGTGGCACGGCTCTTCTGTTGCGACGCCCTCACCAGCGTGTGCAGAAATACCAACAAGCAAAGAAGCGTCGGCTAGAGAGCGGTGGGTGTTTCCTCTCTCTCCCCCTAGCCACATCCTCCGAGCGGGCCGTGTTCGGGCAGAAGACTCTATCACGTGGACAAGCCGATAGAGCAGAAACATGAAGAGTGATACAGATAGAGCAGGACAAAGCGAGGTGCGTCGACTTCGAGACTTCGTAATGTACATAGTTGGCCCATTGCCATGCTATCAGGGTATCTGTGACTCATGACTTCCTCCGGAGCTTTTCCGAAACGCTTGTAAGCGGCCCGGTTTTTGCTCCCCGTCCGTTCAACCCACCCATTACCCCCAACTTTACATCTCCACAACCAACAACCGATACATAGACCTACTATGTTGCTACGAGATGATATATACGCATGCGTACATTGCTCCTCGAGCTACTACTTCAGGAGGCAGCGAGACGCCCACACTCGCAATTGCCACGACCATTGCACACCGTGCAATCGGACCTTCATGGGCCCAAACCAGTTGAAGCAACATATGAAGTCAAAGACGCACATTGTGCCGCCTGAATATGTGTGCCCTGGTGGTGGATGCGGCAAGGAACTGATCACTCCGTCCGCCCTCCTGAAGCACCTCGAACGAGGGGTGTGCCCGAGCGGGTGTGGGGAGGAAGATGTCGATGACTTCATCCAAAATGCCGGCTGGCACGCGCGTCGCCTCCTCATCTCGTCGTCTGCAAATCAAGACAACGAGAGTGAGACGTCGTCCTCCAGCGGGGCGCTCTACGCGTGCCCAAGGCCCGGGTGCCCTCGCGAGTTTGGACTACTCAGTGCGCTGTTCGAGCACGCTGAGAGTGGATCCTGTGACACCTGGGGAGCCTCCCGATCTCTCCGTGCCCTCAGGTCTGCCTGGCAGGCGGTTGAGAATGGCGTAAAGAATATCTAGACAATCCGCAAGCGTGAGGGATGGAAAGGACACCTGATGACGAGATGGCGAGTTGATGGACACTACCACACGGTTGGTCATGATGGCATCTATGACAACGCTTCCGGGGCTTTTGTGTGATTAGCGTTTATGCAATATATGACATGCAACATCATCGATCATCATGCATCCTCCTGGGCGCGTCGAAGAGAGGTTCCTGTCACGTGGCCGCGTTCGTCTCTTGCTTTCTCCCACCACCGTCTCCACTCTTCTCTGGCTCACGATACGCCAACATATCGAACATGACATCAGCTCTCTCGTTTAAGAAATATAGGTTTCCGCCATCTTTATCTGGAACCCCTGCGAACAATGGTGGCGTCTATGATTTCGGAGAGTTCGCCGCTCTCCGACCATGACGGCGGCATCCAACGTTGTTGAACACATCAGTCGGAGGCACATACCCCTTTCACTCCTCAACCGTCTCCTGGCTGACCATCAACGAGTACAACATCCATCCCGTTCGACGGTGTTCTGGATCACGTCTCTACGTTCGTGTCTTCACCCACAGAATACTCCCCTTCTTAGCTAACTAAGGCTTCCGACATGATCTGCTGATCGGCAAATGGTGGCAGATCTTGGCAGCTCTATCGTATTGAGCCGCCTTGTATGGAGCTTCGTTAGCGTCCCTGAGCATAATGATGGTGGCGTCTTGATCTCGGAGAGCTCGCTCAAAAACCTCCGACCATGGCAGCGGCGTCGACCTTTGTTGCATATATAATCCGCATGCTTGTACGCCATCTCCCATCTACATCTCTCCCACTCTTGCTCCAAGTGAGTGCAGTATTCATCTCGTTCGACGCTACTCTACTGTCCACTTGCTAACCATGACCGCAGGCATAACTGCACTCTTCGAAGTTGTGCTCGAGGCAGTCGCAGAAGTGGCGAGAATTGCACTAGAGCACTCCGACGCTGGCGAAGCACTTAGCGCTGCTCGCAGCGTGTTTTGCACCATTTACAACACTTCCAATGTAACGCTCGAGCGCACGGGCTTCAGCTGTGCTCACGGCGCATTCGGAAGCTACGGCAACGGCGGCGACTGGTGGAGCAGGGACCCTCCTGCATCCATCGAACCGAACCCCACCTCCCCATCGTATTTTGTGGCAAATGGCACGGGCATATTCACCGGCACTGAGGGCACGATCACATACAAGGTCGCGGGCACGAACGGACCCGACGTTCTGACCATCCATTTCGCGAACCCATTCGCGGGCAGTAACCACTATGAGGGCACTGGCGCAGCGCCTGGATACAAGCTGGCTCGGAACGGCGATGGGACGGGGAACCAAACTCAGTTCTCGCTTGTCTTTTGTGAGTTTATAGTCGTCTGGTGCATCGACGTTGCTCGTGGCTCACATCTCTTTACACAGCGAACGCGTGAAAGGTATTATTCACACATGCTTGTTATTAAGCGAAAATATTGTACGCGTATGCCACATACTGCTACAGTAATAAAGACGTTTGAGTCTGTCATGATCAAGAAGTCTGATACCGAATGAGGAAGCTGTGGACGTCTTCGACTTCAGGCAGGTCCTGCCTCACTTGATCGATATCGATATTGAAGCCGTGATCGTCAAAGAACTGAGAAGCGACAGGAGTCAGCATCGGATAGTGTGCTTTGCAGGTCAACGGAATCGTACCTGAGCCATCTGGGCCATGAGCGGCACCATCCGCTTCACAAAACCTGCCAGAAGCTCGTACGATAGTTCGATCGGCTGTCCCATGACCTGCAACTCGTCGTGAGCACACTCGCAGATCGATGAAATGAGATGGCCGTGGTCTTACCTCTCGGTAGGTGGCTTCCAGCTCAGGCATCGTCACCTCGGCTCCTGCTAGCCTCACCTCTTTCCCGATCCACGTCTCGCCGTCAACAATCGCCTTGGTTCCCATCCGTCCAATGTCTCGCGTGGAGATGAGCTGGTGCTTCCGCTCTAGATGATGCACGAACGTCTTGCGGACCAGGATCGTCCGGCTGACCTTCAGGAAGAACGGCGACGTCGGCAGCAGATTGTCCATCAACTGAGCTGGCCGCAACATAGTGTACGGGAGAGACGGTGACAGTGACTTGATATGAGTCTCGACAGCCCGCTTGACCTCGAAGCCAGCTACGCTGGTGTCGGCGAGGCCTCCAAAGTCCATAGACGAATAGACAAAGTGCTGGACACCAAGAGCGTGGGCGGCGTCGGCAATAGCTTTCCCTGCTCTCGGATGTCAGTGGAAGTACACAGAGCTCGTCAGGGAGGTGCGAACCTTGCTTGAGTTCAACAGCCTCGTCGACGTAGCCCTGCACGCTGAAGACGCCATAGACGTCTCCGCGGCTGAGCTTCAGGTCTGCGAACACCTTTGCGGGCTCATCCATATAGTTTTTGGCCACAGATGAGACTGTGACTCCAGGAAGCTTGGCAAGTCGGGTTGAAGTCGATGAACTGGGAGAGCGGGAGAGTGCGATGATGTTGTAAGGCAGCGTAGACGTCGAAGCTGCATTTGCGTTCTGCTCAGATAGGGCCTGAAAAAGAAGGTCAGGATTGGGAGTCGGCGCAGGAAGTAAGTATGGCTCACCTGGACAAACGAGGACCCTTGGTTGCCGGTTGCGCCGAAGACGACTACGACTTTGGTAGAAGACATCGGTGTGAGTGAGGTTGCAATGGACGGAGGGGATTGAGTGGGTTGTGATATTCCTGTTCGCTCGAAACATGTTTCCTTATGTATCCCTCATCCGCTGACGAGCGGCGAGAATGGCTCTCTGCTGTCTCAGGAAGCACTTCCGTCAGCGAGCTCGAGGCTGACAGCATTTGTCAGCTTACGTACACCCGCTGACGGCGACACGCTCACTCATGCGCTCTGGCTGTTCGTACAGATGACGAAGCTGAGAGCTCCCATAGCAGCGCGCGAGCATGAGTATTGATATTATGAATCGTGCGCCAGCATTCGAGCATCAGATACGCTGCAGGTGCTTGTACAGACTCGGAATGAATCCGGACGTTCCAGCTAGACCGAGACCAAGGCGGGCCGCTCTATGCAGAGCATCGCACTTCAGACAATTTATCATCGCGATTGATCGACAGCACGCAGCCGAGAGGCAGGACGAGATCGAGTTGCTAGCGAACGAGGAAGAACAGCAGAAATGTCACGTGTTTCGTCATCTCGCAAACTCAACGCCACTCGTCTCTTGACCTCCCCCCATGCTTATCGTCGTCACCAATCTAGCGCAAGTATTCTGGCTCTCTTGGGTCGCCGTGTACGGGATAATATGCCAGTGTTCAACCTTAGTGCATATGAGTAGAAAAGTATGCTCTGTCACCCTAGCATGTGCTCGGGCTGGGTCTGTGTCTCGATCCTGTCCACAGTTCTCCTGTCACTCGTATCCGCACCGTCCACGGGGCCGATTGAAACGCGGTAGGCGCTAGGCACCACAATGGGCGGCGTCTGTGACATCGGAGAGCTGGCCTCCGAGCATGACGGCGGCGTCCATTGGGTAAGTCTCGCCAAGCGTGCCATACTACTTGCCAATGTCATCTCCAGCAAGTATAAAAGGTGAGGCGAGAGGCACGATACCTGACAGGTTTGACTCCTTACGCATGCTCTCTCACCACCGCGCCCACTTCGCAGTGAGTAGAGAACTCAATCCCTTCGCCGCTGCTACTCATAACCCCGCGGCCACAGATAAGCCATGTCCCTCGCCGAAGTCGTCGTCGACACAGTTGCCGAGCTCGCCGGCACCGCATTCGAGCTCTCCGGCGCCGCCGAGGCGTGCAGCGCCGCACGGAGCGTCTTCTGCAACCTGTACAACAACACGGACGTCGCGCTCGAGCGCACCGGCTTCGACTGTTCGCACGGCGACTTCGGGAGCTACGGCAACGGCGGTGACTGGTGGGGCCGTGACCCTCCAGCGTCCATCACGCCGCATGGCAGCGACTACTTCTCCGCATGCAGCACGGGCTTCCTCACCGGCACCGAGGGCACGATCACGTACAAGGTCGCGGGCACGGACGGGCCCGACGTGCTCACCGTCTGCTTCGACAACCCGTTCTCGGGCTCCAACACGTACGACGGCACGGGCGTCGCGTCCAGGTACAAGCTGTACCGGGACGGCGACGGCACGGGGAACGAGACCGCCTTTTCTCTTGTCTTTTGTGAGCCCGTCATCCTTGCGCCGTAGTCGACTATGGCTAACATCACTCACAGCCAAGGCCTGATGGCTGGGACATGGTGTCGATCGAATTCTGGGTATACTGGCAATCCTAGTATCACGAGCTATGATGTATTAATTGACACGGGCTTGACTGTTTGGGGACATAGTCAAATTTGTGATTTTGCGACGTCGCGTTCGGGAAGGTTATGTCGCAAGGAGAGCAAAGCCAGATACAGCTTGCTTCTGTCTTCCACCGCTGCCCTCTGTTTGAATTATGGCAAAATACTCTACATTTTGTGCGGCTGCGTGCAGCGAGCCAGTCTAGGCAGGCCATCCGCTCGCATCCCGTGCACCGACCAACCACACCAACAGCATCCGCCTACTGTCTCCGATCGCAGCGCCCCCTACGCCTTCTTCACCCACCCCTCTAACGTATTAACCTGCCCCTTCTTCCCCTTCTTCGGACTCCCCTCGCCCCCGCCCTCGCACATCGCCGCCCACAGCCGCTCAAACAGCTCCGTGCGCACGATCCCGCCACTCGCCTGCGCGTGACCGCGCGCAAAGTCGTCGCCCAGCTGCGCGCGCAGGCCCGGCGCGCGCGCCGCGTACTCTTCGAGCAGCGCCGGGATCGACAGGCCGTCCTCCCCGCCCCCTTCCCCTTCATCCTCTTCGACGGGGGCAGGTTCGGCGGCGGGCTTGAACTTCTTGAACGCAGGCGCGAGCCCTTTCTTGGGGGACGGCTTAGCCGCGGCGCAGCGCGCGATGCGCACGGCAAAGTGCGTCATGCCGGGCGTATATTCATCATTGGCTGCAATCACGAGCTGCAGGCGCGCGCCCTTGAGCGTCCCCGCCCAGCGCGTCGCCACCAGCTAGTCCCATCAGCATCACTTCCTCACGGACATAGACAGGGGCGCACGGGGTGGACCTGCGCGCGCGAGGAGAGGCGGAGGAGCGCGGCGCGCCCGTCGGGCGTGAAGGCGGGTGCGGTGCGCGAGACGCGCGCGAGCTCCGCGTTCACGGAGGCGCGGGCTTCGAGCAGGCGCGGGTTGTTCAGCAGTGAATGTGGCGCGCTTGACGCGAGGAGCGCCTGCGTGAGTTAGCACGAGCCTGTGTGCGGGTGGGCCGGCACACGTACGTCCCACGCAGAGCGCACGTCAAACTCCGCCGTCCGACGCGCTGCACCACGCCCATCAGCCCCGCACGCACCCCAAAGCCAAAAAGCACACACGCACGCGCATTGAGCAGGCTGACGGCCTTGTTCACCGCCGCCTTCGTGTGCGCCTTGAACACGGGCCTCATATCGGGGAACGGCGGCGCCCACTTGAAGGCCGTGCCGAGGTCGCCGTGCGTGCCGATCGCGCAGAGGTAGCCGCACTGCGCCGCGACGTCCGGATGCAGGGGCGCGCAGAGCTCGTAGGCGAGTGTGGCGGACGTCGCGATGGGCGGGTGCTTGCAGGCGGAGAGGACGAGCGCGTCGTCGGGGAACTCGTCGGCGAGGTGGTGGTCGAGCAGGAGCGTCGGCACCTTCGCCCCCGTGTCGGTGTTGGGCGGGAGGAGCGACGGCCCCCCACGACTTCCGTGGTCGAGCACGACCGCGCGCTCCGCGCCGACCGCACCCATCGCCGCGCGCTCAGCAGGCGCATGCGGATTCGCGCCGCGCGCGAGGAGGTGGACGCGCAGGTTCTGTGGCGCGTGCCCAAGGAGGATCAGGGTCCGCCACACGATTACACCCGCGGAGAGCCCGTCCGCGTCCTTGTCGGGGGCGAGGAGCGTCAGGCGCGAGTGCGCCGCGCTGGGGGTACAAATGTGAGTGAGATGGGATGGGGGTATGGAAGGGAGGGGCGGACCAGTCGAGGAGGAAGGCGCGCGCGGCGGAGAGCGCGGAGGGCGAGGCGGGCCACTCGGCGGGGAGCGCGCGCGGCGGGGACGCGCTCGCACTCCGGGCGCGTTTGCGGGCAGGCATGCTCGTTATACTACGCCCTAGGGTGTATGCGCGGGGTAGGGGGCGAGCGAGCAGCAGCGTGGGGAGAGGGAATGTGCGTTGACCATCGTGGAGCGCGACAGACAGGAGGACCAGGAGACGATCGCTTGACGTCACGCGCCGCGCGCGGGTCCGGCGATCCCCTTGCGCTCCGCGATGGACATGGACCTCGACGAGCCGTTCCTGGACGCGCACACCGCCCCTTCGGACGCGCTCGCGGACGCGTGGGACGCGGGCGGCGCGAGCGCGCTCGTGCGCGCGTGGACGAACGAGCGGCACGCGCCGACGGTGCTGACCGCGCAGGACGCGCTGCTCGGCGGGCTGCTCGACGCCATGCGCCGGCAGGCGGACGCCGTCGCGGCGCTCCGCGCGGACCCGGACACGAGCGAGGATGAGCATGCACGGATCGTGCTCGTGCAGACCGAGGCGGAGCGCGTCAAGTTTGTTGTGCGCGCGTATGTACGGACGCGGCTCGCGAAGGTCTGTGTGTTGTTTGTTGCGTGGGGAGGGAGGGGGTGCTGAGGGGAGGGCAGATAGGTCGAGAAGTATGCACGGTGGTTGGTCGGCACGCCTGCGATGCAGGAGCGGCTCACGCAGGCTGAACTCGCGCATGCGCAGCGGTGTGTGCCGCGATCGCGCTGTCCGGTCACTGTATGCTCACGCGTCGTGCAGGTACGCACGCATGGTCGAGACGCACTTCTCCGCCGCCGTGCTCCAGGGCCTGCCCGAGCAGCAGCGCACGCTCGACGACGAAACCGCGTTCATGCCGCCCATGAGTGCGCCGCCCTACCTCTCATCTCCCCCACTCTTCTGCTCACACAGACGCCCGCAGTTCCGGAGCCGAACAACTTGCTCGCCGTCTTCGCACACGCGCGCATGGATTGCCCGCCCGTGCGCCTTCCCGAGTACGTGCCTGCGGGAGGGCGAGTGTGAGTGGGACGGGGCTGACGCGCTGCACACAGCGGGGCCGTGCTCGAGATGCGGCGCGGCCAGATCGCGCTCACGCCCTTCCACGTCGTCGAGCAGCTGCTCCTGCGCGACGAGATCGAGCTGGTGTAGCCAGAGCGGCGTTGTATGCTTGCACACGGAACAGAGGACGAGGATACAAAGCAGAGCCTCCGGACACGCGTGCGACGATTGCAAACAGAGACGTCCCTCGCATGCTGAGATACTTATCGAAAACGCTGGACACAGTAGATGACGACTGAGCTCTGACTCCCACTGTCGCTCCGCGTTTAGGGGTTCGCCTCCACTGGCACTGTGCACAAACGTCAGCTTTCAGATCGTGGAGGCACATGAGCACGGACATACCGAAATATAGGTCGAAGACGGGCCATTGGCCCACGCCGTCGCCCTTGCTATACAGCTTGTATCCCCAGCCGACGCCGGTACCCTCGTAAGAGTTGTGGCTGAAGAACGGGTTGTCAAAGCAGATTGTGAGCACGTCCGGGCCGTCCGTCCCCGCGACTTTGTACGCGACCATGCCTTGCGCGCGAGGCAAGATGGACAGCGTGCTGTGTGCAGAAAAGTAGTCTGCGCTCTGCGGTGCGATGGCCGAAGGCGGGTCGCGCGGTATGTCGGTACCGTCCCTACCGGCCTCTCCGAAGACGTCATGGACACAGCTGAAGCCCGTGCGCTCTAGCATGACATGTGATTTGTTGTGGATGTTGCAGCGGACGAATACGTGATGGCCCTTAGCTTGATAGGCAGCCAGGGTTTGTTTAGCTATGCTCTCCACGAGGTCTGGGGACTCTGTGGTAGTGGTGACCTCTGACAAGGCGACCATGTGTGCGACTGTCGAGCGAAGGTCAGCAGCAGCACCTGCGGAGAGCACAGACTCGCTCACAGTGAGATAGAAGTGAGGTGGGCAGCAGACTGAAGGTCATGGCCCCCGGTCTGTCTGCCTTATACCTGACATTGCTTTGGACGCCGCCGTCCAGTGCCCCCGAGATCACGTTGTTGGACGCCGCCGCCGTGATGCGCGAGCTCGGGGGCGCTCGAAATATCCACGCAGATGGCGCATGTCATACTGCGCTGCTCTGTTGTGTGCGCGCGCTCAGAACATCGAGCCGTGAGTGAGATGCCGGAAGGAGCGGCGTAGCACGTGACGACGACGCAAAGACGAAGACAGTCAAATATCAGCAAGCAGGGCGTCGGCTGTGTAGGGAAGTGATCATATAGCTATACATATCTGCATGTCTTCAAGTGTTGTGACCTTGCGTAGCGCAAACCGTTGATCAGGGTGACACAACCGACATGTGGCGACGACCATGACACAATCAAGACCACGCCTCAGCTCAGGCAGTTGACATATAAGGCCGCTGAGCGCTGAGCGGCAAGCGCATCCCCTTCATTTCTCCCCAAGAAAGCTTTCATCCGTCATGCCTGCGGACGTTCAGGACGCTGCGCGGGCTATGATCTTCAGCGCGTTCCCGGGCCGGTTTCATTCCCTTCTGCGTGCCCAGGCGGCCGTCGCGAATATCCGCCAGGGAATCCCGGACAAAGGGGTAGGGGAAGGCTACAAGTACACGGCCGAGGCGAAAGTTGTCAATACTGGTGACACTGGCTGCGGAGGTGATCGGTCCCAGATGCTCACACGGTCTCTCCTAGAACGGTGGAAGCTTCGAGTCTCCGGCGACATCGGCCGCATCCTGCAGCTCGCTTTTAGGGAGAACCTGGTCACCGTCGGTACGTCTGAATGGTCTCGAGAGCGAAAAGATCGTGTTTAACGGATGAACAGTGGCCAGAGAAAGGATCTTGCACTATGTGACATTGCTCGGCGACACGGCTCCCCTGGCAGGCGTCGGCTACATGCAGGTCGTAAGCGAGGCGCTCCTCCGCCAGTTCCCCAATCTCTTCCCGGGTGTCGACATGCGCTCTGCCGCCGCGGCCGCCATGGTCAACCGCGTATGTGCCCAGTGTGCCGTAATCTACCCCTTCGGCCAGGCCGATATCGATGCCCTCATCAAGCTGGTTGCTGCGGTGACCGCCAACCCCGGGCCGTCTGCGACGGACGTGGACAGCAACATGAACACCGACAGCGACGAGGACAAAGAGTCTGTCCACAGTGACGAAGATGACGACTCTGCCGTGATGGACGTCGACGACGACGACCAGGGCATGACATACGCCTGCATGAATGCTCGCATTCAAGCAATCTTACATACGTATGTCGTGTCCAGGTTGTCTGTGCGAGTATGATCTCACGCGACGCCAACAGGATCTCGGATGATACGTCATCCGAACATACCGAGGAGGGGCAGGAGCTGGACTCTTCATCCGATGCGTAAGTAAATCGACAATCGCGAACGGCATCTTGTGCTCACCACCTTCCAGCTCCCTGGAGTCGGACGCGGGGGACAGCGTGGACCCTCTCCGCGTCATCGACGGCATCAACGCGCCGCTCGCCATCGATGAACGTATCTGCTGCACCGTGTGAGTGTGATGCATCTAGCTCACATGCACATCGTGCTCACCATCCTGTCTGTGCAGATGTCTCGCCAGTTACCTGCGAGTCCCCGGGCCCAACGAAGACGTCGTACCGTACTACCCGCGCCCATACGGGCTCCAGCACTGCGCACGCTGGTTCGTAGCCGCGTTCGAGATCTTGGGTCCGTGTGACACGGTCAACCCGACGGACACGGTGTACCGCGGCAAGAAGCGCAAGGCCGGCCAGTGAGCGACAAGGACACTCATAACTGCGAAGTGGGGATAGGGCGGATACAAGTTACGGCCTCGGCTATCGACGACATGATTGATATGGCTTGGATAATGCGAACGACTGGGCGACGAACCTATGTACGATCTGGGTGCTTGTATGAGACTGCTATATGAATATGGCCTTAAAGGACTCGTAGCTGAGATATTTTGAGTAGAAGTTGAGCGCCGCCTCTGGATGGGCCAGCCATGTCGAAGAGGAGGAAAGGAAAAAGTTCGAAGACGATGGACCCGCGTTCACGCTTCACTCCGCGATGGCAGCTTACAGCCATAACATATGTTTGAGCAAAACAACTATCCGCTACGTACATTATATCCCATCCCATTGAACGCTCTGGAATGTCTTGTCAAATGGAGTGTCCTTGGGCCAGTTCAACTGCATCCAACGTTTCGTGCAGCTAAAAAACGCCTCGTCGACCGACCCCTCCTCAGTACAGTCGCACTGTGCTGCCTCGCGATACTCTGCATTCCGGGGGCAGTGCCCAAATGGTAAGTGGTGGTATCCGATGCGGTCGAAGAAATGAATGGCGGATTTGGGAAGGAGGAGCGAGACACCAATGGAGTGTACTGGTGCATCCCCCCAGCGCTGAGATCTGTCAACGGCGTACCTAATTACAGCAAATAAGCCACAGACCTCATAATAGAAACCACCAGCTGCGTCGAGGTGCTCGAAAAAGTCCTGGTAAGGCTTGGAGCGGAAGAAGTCCATATCCGCAATTTCGAAGTTGGACCAAACTGTACTGTCTATTAGCAACAGCTCCTTGAGGGATGCGACGCACTCACAGTGACAGCCGTTGTACTTGAGGGCTTTTGGTCGGGACAGGAAACGGTAACCACTGTCGGGCGGCAAGTGGTGTTTGTACTTGCTGGTAAACTCCCGCACGGTATCCCACAGTGTTGGAATGGTCCATGCGAGCTCCTTCATCGAAATTACGAAACCTGGGATAAGGCTTGTTAGCAGAGGAGCGGTCACAACTAGGTAGGTTCGTACTGTACGTCTTATTGTGGTCGATCATGTACCAGAACGGGTCCCAGTCCATGTTGCAATGGTAGAGAACATCGGGCCTAAGCAAGGTCAGGAGACGATCAAGACTGGAGTCGCTCACTTACTCAACACGCCAATAGTATTTGTACGGCAGCATGAGCTCCTGCTTGAAGAAAAACTGCATGGAGTTTGAGTGATAGGCTCGGTTATGAACAGACGGTGCTACGCACCCCGGAGTTGAAACGGCACATGTTTCGGTATCTAGGTTTGCTTCACCCTTCCGTCGTCCACTCAGGATCGACAGTACCTACGAGATGCTGTCTGGTCCCGTGAATATGGGCATCGTCTTGGATCATACAAGACTCGTACCTGCATACGGCATGCCCTTGCTCGCTATCAACGCCCGGCCCTCCGCCGCACGCGTCTCGTTGATCCAGTCTGGCTGGAACCAATGGTCATGTGGAATGAGACCAAAGTGGACCGATGAGTTCGTTGCTGCCGTCACGCCTCTTTTTGTCATCAGATATAGATCGCGACAGTCCTTTTGACGACGTACTCTTTGAACTCACGGGAGAACTCGACCTCGTTGAGGAAGACCCAAGGATAGCCAAACTGCCGGTTGAAGCGAGTCTCCAACTGAGTGATCGCCGTTATAGCGCCTGGGAGATCAGAATTGCGTGCGAGCATCATCAGCGTCGCGTTGGCGCGCCCCCGTTCGGCAAGCTTCAGGCCGGCGTCTGGCGTTGCACCGTAGAAGATGTACGCAAGGAACTACCGATACGCGTGAATACTAGCGGTAATACGCATAGCGGTCCATATCCCACACTAAGAGTTCCAGTCGCGATCGCAGTGAGCAAAGCATAGCGTGTCCGCCAACGCATGTCAGAAAGTTGAGGTGCGGGGAAGGGAAGAGGCCCGTCGGACCCGCGTAAGCCTGACAAGAGAAACATAACTTCTATGATGATTAACCCAGCCCACCGGCCTCGCAAGCTATAGTACGAATGTGTATGAAGATATATACTACGGCGAGCTCCTGCCTATAGCCGCATCCCACTTCCTCAAGCACGAATACCCCTCGTAATCTGGAGGTCAAGTTAGGTCCTGCACAGGCTTCGTCGGCGGTGCACATACCAAAGCTTTTCTTGGGATCCGCTGAGCACCGCGCTTTCTTGTATGTCTCTTTGTTCTCCGGAACGCGGTAGTACGGCGCGTGCTCGTACCTAAATAAAAGTGGTGGGAGGATGAGAAAATTGGGGAGAAGGTCAAGCAGAAGGAGCAACGCACCCGATCTCTTCGAAGAAGTGGATCTTATTGCGCGGCTGCAGCAGTGCTGCCCCAATAGAATGCACAGGGGCATCACCCCACCGCTCGTAGTAAAAGCCGCCCTTACTCTCAAGATGAGCAAAGAAGTCTTGGTAGGCAGGCGAGCGCCACAAGTTCATGTCGGCGATCTCAAAGTTCGACCAGACTAGAGAGGGAGAGCGTGAGCACAAAATAAGGTATGAAAGAAGAACGAATTCACAATGGCAGAGGTTGTAATCCTTGCCGCCGTTGTCAGAGAGGAACTGCATTCCGTTATTCGGTGCGATGTGCTCGGGGTGTTGCTCCATGAACTCTGGATGGAAAAATAAGTTCTCACGGCCATATTATGAAGGAGCCTACACACCCTGAACACTCGGCCATAGAGTCTCGATAGTGCGCCGATACTCAAACAAGGCGATGGTGAACCCATATGTCTTGTTGTTGTCTTCCATGAAGAGAAAGGGGTCGAACGCGATATCGCAGTGAAAGTGAACGTCAGGCCTGGTGATGAGTAAGCTTCAAGCGAGTGGAAATGCGGTCTTCGACGTACTCGACACGCCAGTACCAGCGATACTTGAGGATCTCGGGTTGCTTGAAGAAGAACTGTTCTTCTCGTCAGCTTCGTCGGGGTATCGAAAGCATATGATACATACCCCCGAGTTGAACCTGCACATGTTGCGGTATTGCAAATTGCCACCATAGATGACACCCTCCTCCGACATCTTGTCGCGGCTGGCTTTCGCCTTCTCCTCGTCGATCCAGTCGGGTTGTACCCAGTGTTCTTTCGGAACGGTGGCGAAAGTGGTCTCTCCGCTCGTGAGAATCGATATGCGGTCTTTGAACGACTGGTCAAACTCGTTGTCGTTGAGGAACAGCCAGGGATAGTGAAAGTGCCGGTTGAAGCGGTCCTCGAGCCGACGTACGGAACGAATGGCGTTATCGAGGTCGGAGTTACGAGCAAGCATAAGCAGAGTTGCGTTCGCACGACGTCCGCCCGGTCCGGGTCGCAGCTTGACGGGTGGGCCTTCAACTCCGAGCCCGTCGAGGTCGAGGTCGTCATTCAAGGTTACGGTGATGGGCCCCGACGACGCAGAAGAGGGGCTCAGTGGTGCGAGCTTGCCCTTGATGGTCGTGATCGAGGTAGCGCGGCCGTACTCCTCATGTGTGAAGCTCAGGATCGAGTGTAGTCCGATCTGTAACACACAGCACGTTAGCGCTCGCGCGTTCGTATCGAACAACTCGTTGCAGACGCACTATAGTGAGTATGATCGCGAGCACATATCTCGCAGCCGTATTCATGGTCGCGGGCCGAGCAGAGATGAGGTTGCCAGCGGCGTTCGCGGGAGGAGCCCAGGGTGCGTGCGGACTGTGCAGTGAGAGCGACGCGTTGTTGTCGGGCTGGCGTTTATGTCCGCTATAAATGACCCGGCGGCCGAGTGTTTAAACACTTGATAGCGAATTTGCAAACGATGCAAGCACAGCTCAGAGACGCAAGTGGAGATGAAACAAGCAACGTGGTGGGTCGTCCAGCACGGCCTGCGTAACTGCAGGCACCGTATGCGCGAAAAAGGAAGGGATGAATTGTCACCGATGACGCGACCCCATTCAACATTTCCTGCAGCACAGTGTGATCGCACTACTGTTGTATTATATTCGCAAAAGATCGCCCAACGCACAACTCAACTCCTACGAAGATTTAGCAGCAAAGGCAGCCCAGCCTATCTTCTCAGCTCGATGAGGTGTTCGGCCCTGCAGATCATACAAGTGACGCATTGTCGGTCGTCCGTGAGGGCAGTTCCAAGGCTGGTCCATCGAGCCCATGTGACGCACGACCTATGGATGCATCGTTAGTACACGTTCCACATCACTGGACAGTGAACGAACGGTAGACATCTTTGTGGGCTTGAGTGGCATCCCGATCATCACGCTCTTCCGGCACGCCCGGCTAGCAAACATTGCGCGGGCCTTCTTGCATCGTACAACTCCATCAACGAGGCCGCTGGGACGGTCGTGCAGAAGCTGGATGATTTCCTCCAGATCTAAGATAAGAAGTGATCATGTCAACAAGCTGGCCGAAGAAGCGAGGAGGGCACAATCCGCACCGTGCATGTCGAAGACAGTGTTCTTGCTAGTCGGTTGTGCCACCAGTAGCAGTCCGCGGCGCCGCACCTCGTCACCATCCTCCTCCAACCTGGCATCCTCCTCCTCGTCGCCGACGTTGACCTCGAACCCATTCTGTCGGAGTGTCTCGACATGCTCCCTGGCCACGAGCTCGTCCGCTGCACTGAGTTCAAGCAGACGAGGCTGGACGAGCCGCTGCGACTGTATACGCGTGTTCTTCTGCAAATCTTCGAAGTTGTACTTCTCATCCGCCGCGTGTTGGTCTACGATCCACAGGTCCTGGCCCAGGCGTGTCACGATAAAACCGAGATTGAACTGGCCCAGGATCTCCATCTGCGCAAAATCGTCTTTGGAGATCAGACGGGAGAGAGCAGCATCTGCATCTGCAGCGTTGGAGGTGATGGATGCTGCTTGAGCTTGCTCGTTCGAGGTGGCCGGCAATTCTATGTCGGCGGATGTATCATGACTCTGCCATCGAGCCCGAATGGCCTCCAAGTCAAAGGAGAGGGTAGCGCCAGCATCTGTCACTTGAGAAGCTTCCACGAGCTCTTCCACGAGCTCCTCGGAGTCAGGGATGTCATCAACGGCAGGCAAGGTAGGCAAGTCCAGCATCTCGATGTCTTCGGTTTCGCGGGCGGAGACAGGATAAGGTTCTCTTAAAGAAGGTTGGAGCACCTCACGAACAGTGCTCGGTGCCCGCGAGTGTCTTGAAGGCGGGAGCTGAGCTGACACCTGAAGTTCTGCTTCTGGCTCGGATTGCATCAACTGATCTTCCTCCTCCTCTTTTACGTCGGGACCGTCCTCCGCTTCCGAGCTACCTGAGCGGGGGGCGACTTGGCTTCCAGGCGCTACAAAAGACGCGAGCCTAGACCGGAGCTCGCCTCTTGAGACTGCCGACTTAGGCTCCAGCTTCACCCTCTTTGCGGTGCGCTCTTGTTTCGGCGATGGTCGCCGCTTAACCGGCAGGACGTCATCGTCGTCAAGGTTCTCCGACGTGACGGACACACGCCGGAGATGCTTGGCTGCAACGCGCTCCTCGCTGTCTGGAGAGAGAGAGGGCTCGCGTGCCCAGGAGGCACCCTGCGTGCCCATAATGACTTCGGGAGACTTGGGCCGATCAGCCGGCTCGTCGTCTTCTGCGTCAGAGTCGAGGAACAGGGGTTGCGATGGCGTGATCGATGGCTTTGACGGAGTTTCAGCAGTGGGCCTGCTTGGACGGAGTTCAAAACTAGTGGGAAGAGGTGACTGAGATCCTAAGACTGTTGAACGACCCCATGTACGGCAGAGAACTGTAGAATTCGGCTCTCGGGATGAAGCGGGCGATGAAGTTGGCGGCGTTCCTGGCGTGCCCGGTGTCAGAGGGGTCGCTGGTGTCCGCAAGAATCTGCTGGAGCTTGTTCTCGTGCTGGTTGACGAGCTGAAGGATGCTGTGGCTCGGATCGGAGTCGTTCCAAATGGCAAATCAGGATCGAGCATGAACTCGTCGTCCCCGGTGAGCTTGGAGGATGACGCCTGAGGGGTTGACGGGCGCGTATTCTCGCCCTCAGAATGCTCAAAGGTTCGAGTTCGGAGACGCCGCGCCGTGCTGGGGGCATCAGGTGCCGCTGTCGGGCGCGAGTATGTGATCTGACTCGACCCAGGGGCGAACGGGATTCCATCTTGAGAGGGAGGTAGATCTTGCGTAAAAGGTAGTGTGCCTTGCGTGAGGGAAGTGGCCGGCATCTGTGTAGCGTTGACGTCAAACGTCGACCTGGAAGGCGCAAAGCGTTCCTCTAATGTAGCCTTCAGGGCTTCAAGCAAGTTCTGCTCGGCATGCAGAAAGAGAGTCCGCTTGTCTGGGGAGACGTTGATGTCTACGCTGGCTATGATATCCAGTCAGAAAGCTGCCCATGCTGACATTGTATCGAGCACCGACCAGTTGGGATGACAAAGTCTGCTACGACGAACGGCATCTGGTTCACGTTGAAGGCACGGTAGACATCATTTATAGTCCTGTGTACCTACGACGAGGTCAGGACTGCGTCGGACTTGGGGACAGCATGAAGGGACAAACCTTGGGCAACGAGCACGGCCGACCATTCACGAAAAAGAACTGACGGTCGGTGCCCGTACGTCCGCATCCCAGAACAAATTTCGAGATGAGGCCCTTGACATCGACCTTGATGCCCTCAACGTCGTCGGTCCTGCGAACGGCTCAGCATACGCTCATGCCGAGCCGCTTATATCTCTTACCCGTCATCATCATTCTCTCCTCGGGTCGCTTTCAGCCGCTTGACAGCCGTCTTGTCAGCAGCAACTTCGAAGCTCAAGTCTAGGTCGACTAGTGGGTCGAGGGTCTTGGGACCCCAGAGTGCGCTGACGGCACCTCGAGTCCCGGGTGTGCCGGTAGTCTTGAGGTGGACGGTCTTCTTCCTGTATATGGCGTCAATGGCTTTTCACATAGCGCTGGAACCGAGAGTTCTACCCCTTGGGGTCTGTGCTAGACACAGACAGCCGGACTGGCCGATCCGGTGCTGAACATGGAACCAAAGCATAGGCTTGGAGCAAAGTCAAGACGCGTCCGAACTCACGCTTGATGTTTCGCTCGAGCTCCTTCCTTCGCACGGGCAAGGGGGAGAAAAGGGAGGTGATGGTAACAGTGGTTCCTCTCTTGACCTCATGAGCAATTACATCATCCAGCAGCGGTGAACACACGTACCTGTCGAGCCGCGCGCCCAGAGGACGAGATGACGGCACCACTTCGAGCAAGCTCAAGCACAGTTCCAATAGGAGCGGAAGTTGCGGTAGACGTGACCATGGAGACCTTTTCGCATACGGCGCACAAAGAGGAGAGAGCTTCGCCGCGGAAGCCAAATGTAAGGACGGTAGTGAGGTCAGAGAACGATTCTAGCTTAGATGTGTGATGCTTCAAAGCTATAGAGAGAACGTAAGAGCACGAATTATACACACAGAGTGGAACGTACCGACGGACTCGTAGTCAGCAGGTGCAATGCCGGAGCCGTTGTCCACCACTTCTATACTGGCTAGTCCATGCTCTTTGAATTTGATTTCTACGTTCTGCTGAGCAATACCCTGACCAACAAAACATTGATTGACGCACCAATGTTGGTCGCGCCCGCGTCTAGAGCGTTCTCCACGAGTTCTTTCACAGCTGTCTGTAGATCTACGACCACCTGTCCAGAAGTGATGCGGTGGACAGATGTCGTGTCAATGGGTTTGATAGAGGTGCTTTCACCATCGGCGTCGCTCATTCTAGCATAGAGTTGAAGTTGGGAGAGAGCAAGGCGCGTTGTGGGGACGCGTGAGGAAGCACTGCGTGCGCGTCGGCAATTACGTCCGTGTGCACGAACTACAGATTTGTTGCTCCCGGATTATGTGAGGGTCTATGACGTCGTCTAGTCATTCACACATATCACCCCCTGAGGATGTGGTCAAAAGCAAGCCTCGCCGGTGTGGCCGGCCCGGAAGCCGGTCGCTGAAGACGTTGTGCCTGGCGGAGCAAGGCACCGCTTCCTCCCCAGCTTGACCTCATCTTTCTCTGTTTGTAAGCTTACCCACCCCATGCTCCGTTGTACGATATGCAAACCATGTACATCGTTCGAGAATGAAGATGCACGAGCAATTATGTGCAAGGCTAAGCCCGAGTCAGATGTGGACAGCTGTCAATATCACATGCAGCGCGCCGAGCTCGACCACGCGGACGGAGGTCAGCGGTTCTCTCTCTGATGGACCTCCTGTATAAAGGCATGCACTTCGTGGAGGAGCAGATCCAGACTTTCGCTCTCTCTCGCACCATGCGCGTGCTCGGTCTGTCTGCAGTCGCCGCTCTCGCCGCGTCCTCGTCGGCGTCCCTTGTTGGCGACTTGGTCTCACTTGAGCTATGGATTGCGAAGGAAACACCTATTGCCAAGGCCAACCTCCTGGCTAATATCGGTGGACCGAAGGGATCGAGGGCGCCCGGAGCATTCGTGAGTGAAACTGTCGTGTATACTCACTCGAAACTGATCTTTCTGCAGCCGGGCATGGTCGTGGCCTCTCCTTCTACGATAGATCCAGATTATTACTATTCTTGGATCAGGGATTCCTCTCTCGTGTTCAAGTACATAGTCGATAGCTTCACACAGGGCAAGGACGCTTCGCTTCGGTCGCTCATCGACGATTTCGTCGTCGCTCAGGCTCATCTCCAAGGTGTGGCGAATCCCTCCGGCGGCATCGAGTCTGGCAACAACCTCGGGGAGCCCAAGTTCTACGTCAACGAGACCGCGTTCCTGGGCGATTGGGGCCGTCCTCAGCGCGACGGTCCGGCTCTGCGCAGCACCACGCTGATCACATACGCCAACTGGCTGCTCAGCCATGGGAACAAGACCTTCGTCGCGAACACAATGTGGCCAGTGATCCAAAAGGACCTCAACTACGTCGCTCAGAACTGGGGTCAAGGTTCCTTCGATCTATGGGAAGAAGTGCAGGGATCGTCGTTTTTCACATCTGCTGTGCAGCACCGTTCGCTCCGGGAGGGTGTCGTACTCGCGAAGGCGCTGGGTAAGTCTGTGCCGACCTGGAGCACCCAGGCAGACAACGTGCTCTGCTTCCTTCAGTCATACTGGAACGCAACCGGGAACTACGTGCACGCCAACATCGGCCAGCGCTCAGGTCTCGACTCCAACACCGTCCTGGCGTCGATCCACACCTTCGACCCTGCCGCAGGTTGCGACTCCACCACGTTCCAACCATGCTCAGACAAGGCACTCGCTAATCTGCACGCTTACGTCGAGTCCTTCCGGAGCGTCTACCCGATCAACCACAACATCTCGGCTGGTTTTCCGATCTCGGTTGGCCGTTACCCCGAAGACGTGTACTACAACGGCAACGTACGTACGCTTTATTCGCTGCCCCTGCTCTGGGTTGACCTCGCTCTACAGCCGTGGTATCTGTCTCTTTTCGCCGTCAGCGAGCAGCTCTCCGACGCTCTGTATGTCTGGGCCAAGCAAAAGTCCATCACGGTCACGCCGACTTCCCTGAGCTTCTTCAAGACGTTCGTTCCCAATGTCGTCGTGGGAACTTACAAGATCACCTCGCCCACCTACATCACCCTCATGGCGAAGATTGCGCTGTACGCTAACGGGTTCCTCGAGCTGAATCAGAAGCACACCCCGGCCGACGGCAGTCTGAGCGAGCAGTACGACAAGGCGACGGGTGTGCCCACATCTGCCGTCCACCTTACGTGGTCCTATGCCGCAGCCCTGACAGGTAAGTCTTCGATTCTCTCACACGTATACATCAGCTCATCGTGATTCGTCGCCGCTTCCAGCCTTCGGTGCCCAAGGACTCACACTGACCCCGACCTCGTGGGGTGCCAAGGGTCTCAAGGTGCCCTCCGGCGCCTGCAAGCCCGGTCCCTCTCCGCCCACGATCCCCGTCTCCTTCAACGTCCAGGCCACGACCGTGCCCGGGGAGCTCATCTACATCGTCGGCTCGGTCCCCGCTCTCCAGAGCTGGAACCCGCAATCAGCGCTCGTCCTGAACAACACGGGCTCGTACCCTACCTGGAGGCTGACTGTCGACCTCCCGATCGACGAGAATGTACAGTACAAGTACATCCGCATGAGCCCGCCGGACACGACGGTCACTTGGGAGAGCGACCCGAACAACTCGCTTTACATCCCCGTCAACGGCACGCTCTCGACGAACGACACGTGGAGATAGGTATCTGTGTAAAGACGCAAGGTACAGAGCGCGTTAGCATATTCTATCCATGTTATGTACATTACATGCTATCAACCAGTTGTGCAAGTAAGGACGACAGATCGAGCTATACTTCCCATGGCCCTTCCGAGAGTTGGCATACCGTGCCTTAACGCATCATCAGCCACTCATCTGCCAAAAGGTACTCACAAAGAAACGTACCATTCACGGGAACATACCCCGCCCAGTATGCCCTGATATTATCTGACGTACACTTCGACGCCAGGGCCAAGGATGTGTGCTGTCGCTCATTTCAGTATGGGACTTGGTTGAATGTGCCAGGACAAGTACGCACACCGGGGCCGTTCTGGATCACGAGCGTGGAGCTATTCGCAGGCATCCTAGCATTTGTCGAGAGGCCGTTCACCAGTGGTGTTACTGGATCTTGCTGCAAAAGATGAGATTGCGAAACCCTAGAGTAGAAGATGAGAGACTGACCGTGTTGCTGACGATGAGGATGGGTTGAGACAGTGTCGCGTTAAACGGACCCGAGAAGCGTTCGATGGGCTCGACCGGCCAGAACTCGCAGCCACCATCCGGCTGCTCGCTGTCAGTCTCATACTCCCCTCAAGGAAAGTGTGCAGCATACATCAGTGTAGATGAGACCCGAAGTGAAGCGGCTGGACCGTAGAGCTCTCAACGTAGAGTGTGCGTAATCTTCCGGTGTGAGACTCGCGTTCCGTGGCGCATCCGCACAAATGACGGCAAACCGGGCGAGATCGCTCGATGCTGCACCCGCTATGCCATCCTGCAAGCCCGCCAGTAACTCGGTACCGTTTCTTGCCAGGCCCATAGCATCAGCGAGTTGGCGTGCGAAGCTCGGCCATGTGCCTGGGCTGTACAGAGCGTTGACAAACAGATCTGCCGAACATGAGATCGAGACGAGGATCAAAGCTGGTGCACGCACTGCGGATGGCTCCTGCGGAGACGTTTCCCGGCGAAGTCCCTGAGACGGACAGAGGCCTTGCGACCAGGGACTGAGTAAATGCGTCGATACGTGCGTTGATGTTGTGCGTGCGCTCTCCTGTGTGATTCGCCAGAGGACATAATTCTGGTCCAACCTGATGACAAATGAGGATCAGAGTCAGCATCATACATCGGTGCAACGACGCTACCTTGGAGCACTCTTTCAGAAACCAGTTGTACGAGCCATCGGCCGTGTGCATGAAAGTCTCTGCCCACTTGTGCGTCGGCTCGTCTAGCGTCTGGTCAGATCAAGATGACGACGAAGGAAGGAGGTACTTACAAGAGACCGTGATAGGGTCTACGACTCCGTCAAGAGTTATGTATCCAACGCGGTTCGGGAACCTTGACCAAAGGTGAGGAAAGACAGACACACGGCCCTCGCACGAGTTCTCACATGTTGATGATGTAGCTACCGATGACGGTACCTTGGGCTCGATAAGCAAGGAGGTCTAGCAAGTACATCGTGAGACTTACCATAAGAAAAGCCGTAGAAGTTACTGCACTTGATGTGAGTAGATGCTCGTCTCTGATGTTCTGGAACACTCACATCTTCCCTTCAGGTCCATCGAGCACCTCTGCCATAAACTCGACGTCGCGTGCAACCGTAGTGCTGCCCATAAACCGCAGGTCGCTTACGTTCATGTGCTGATGACAGGACTCCGCTTGGGCCTTGAAAACGGAAAGATGCTGACGCTGTTGGGTCACGAGTGCGGGGAAGTTCGCGGGGTCCGAGCGGTTCAGCATGTTGGGCATGACGTATCCCTGCTCGAAAACTGTGTTTTGGTACAGGGCGATTAGATCCTGGGTAGTCTCGAAGCAGTTCACAGCAGGGCTTTAGGAAGCGATTGAGCTTGCGATATACGAAGAGCAGCAACCGACGACTCACGTGGTAGAGCCGATGCCTCGAGGATCAAATCCTGCGATGTCCCATTGGGAGCCGATGATACTGGTAAGGCGCTCAATGTTGTTGTTGACCCATTGGGCGCCGCCACCACCTGGTCCGCCTAGGAAGTCAGGAGTAAGTCGAGAGAAAAAACGAGAATAGGGTTGTCCCGACCTGGATTAACGAATACAGTACCCCTGCTAGGAAGAGTGGTTGCTCGTTTCCGAATGATGTTGACGTTCGCAACACCATCACTGGCGTCGCAATAGTTCTTCGGCACACTATGACGATGTCAGAAAGAGAGGGGTGGAGAACGAGAGATTTGACGTACACGATGTGACCGCACTCCATTCCATCATTACACGGCTCGAATGTGGCCTCGCCTATAGCCGCGAGAGAGCCTAACGTAGAGCATGTCACGGCTGGAAGACTAGCCAGTGACCCGAAGAGTGCGAGCAGCGAGGGCAACGTCCACTTCTCGAGCCGGACCATGTGAGGATTGGCGAGAAGGCAAGTGCACGGTACCGAGAGCAACGAGTTATCTTATGGGATGGCGGAGCACCTTCGGCGCTCTCAGCAGCACGTTCCCGCGGTGTGTCGATCATTCGTTGTCAGCGCTGGGAACCGACGTCGAGCATTCATGTAGGCACACTTCAAGTCACCGATACGCCTGCTCAACATCTAA